>CAHIKZ030000703.1:490000-647500 GCA_903632075.3 Acanthosepion pharaonis | reverse complement strand
AGATGTTCTATTATGTCATTCGAAAATCCCAGGATTTCTGAACGCTGTAACATCAATGAATGATTTCAAGAAGCGCTTGTACAATGAATGATTTCAAAAAGCGCTTTTATAACCATACTTCATCTTTGAATAATGCAGCTAAACGAAACATGACTTCACTTTCTAAGTATTTTTGGGAATTAAAAGACAAAAATAAAATGCCCAATGTTAAATGGAAAATCCTAAAACTAGCTTGAATCTCAAGGTCTCTAAACAAATTGTGTTTTCTCTGCCTACAGGGGAAAATACAAATAATTAAATACTCGAACAATGACAGTCTGCTAAATCAGAGATACGAAATGGCAATAAATTGTAAACATAGAAAGGAATTAACCTTACAATCTTGCTAAAGAAATTTATAACCTACAAACAAATCTTCTTATGTTTATTATGTTTATAAATATTGCATCATGACCATCAATCTAGCCTAGTTGTACTTGTATTATATTAATAACCAAACATTAGGTTTAAAATATTACAAAATTATTCAAAAATGGAATGGAGGAAAAAAGAAATTATTACTGTTCTTAGCTAAGTGCTAATTTATCCAGTAAATTCAACGCTGATGTAAAATCTATCAATAGCTACAAATATTAGATACAAGAAAGTCAGATTATACAAATGACATGACAAACACATTCTTATCCTAATACATAAACACATAAATGTAACAAAACGTATATGCATGCAAATATAAGAATGACACAGGAAATAGAAAGAAAAGAAAAAAGTAAAAAAGAATAAAAAAAGAAAATGGAAAAAATTCAAAAAGGAAAATAAAGAATATAAAGAGGATAAAAAGAATAAGAACAAACAAAAACTCAAAAAAAAAACTATATCAGACACAAGCATATACAAGTAAAAGCAAATACAAGCAATCACACACCTATATGCAAATACAAACAAACTCACCAAGATACAATAATAAAACAACACAAACCAACTATCAAAATATTATATACATGAACAAACATATAAATAAAAAATTTATTTTAAAATGTAGAAGTTCTGTGCTGATCTACAATGAAGAACAATGGACTAAAAAAAAACTTCCAATGATTACTTTGACATCTTAATGGGCTCACCAGATTCTGCTGAAGCCTCTGATATGGTGGGATTATTTATTTTATAATTTAAGTACCCACAATTGTGTTGATGTCGATAGTATTGGATTATATAGAGATGATGGCTTTTTAATAGTTAAGGACTCTACAAAAATTAGGGTAGATTGTATTAGTTAAATGATCCATAGGGTGTTTAAGTATTTAGTTCTTAAAGTTAAAATAACAACCAACATCAAACAAGTGGACTTTCTTGATGTCACCCTAGACCTTAGCAATAGTTCTTTTCAACGTTATGTGAAGGTAAATTCTAACCCATTATATGTACATCCTAATTCTAACCACCCCCATCAGTTATTAAGCACACACCTTTTTCCATAGAATTTAGAATCAGCACTAACTCTTCTAGCAAAGAGGTTTTTAATAAGCATAACGAATTTTACAATTCTGCCCTTAGAAATAGTGATTATAAAGGTACTGATATTAAATACTCAAATCTCATTAATTATGACCATAATAATAAGAGAAGATCTAGGAAGATCATCTGGTTTACCCACCTCCCCCCACATCGACACTTCAACCTTATGGTTAAAACTAAGTTAGGACTTAAATTCCTAAATCTTATTAATAAACATTTTCCCCAAAACAAATCCGCTCAGTAAAATATTTGATAGAAATACTCTTAAATTAAGTTATTGTTGTGTGAATAACCTCGAGAATATAATATTAAAAAACTTAATAACAAAGTATTCAACAAGTATAAAAATTCAAAAAGGTATAATACTAATACTGGCGGATGTAATTGTAGGAAATCCAATGATTACCCAACACAAAAAAATTGCCAAGCTAGTTCCCTAGTTTATCTTAGTACTATTTTTACACTTGAAAGCATGAATATTGAAAAAAAATTTACATTGGAAGTACTAAAAACACATTTAAAATCCGTTGGTATCAACATGTATTTTCCTTCAAAAATAATTCTCATAAATACAGTACTTCATTGTCCAAGTACTTTTGGAGTTTAAAAGAGAAAAACAAAACCCCTACTGTTAAAAAGAAATTAATTAGAAGAGCTTGAAGCTGTAATTCTCTATATGCACCATGTTATCTTTCTCTCAATGAAATACTGAAAATCATTAAGTTTAAAGACAAAATTAATGTCTTAAAGGAATGAACTCACTGTTAGCTGCAGACATAGTCCAACATTTACCATGCAACCTAGGAAGAAATATGTATGACAATGGAATGGTATTCGAAGTTTGTATTATTATTATTATTATTTTTATTGGTCCTTTAATTATTTTACTTATATCCATATATATGTATATAGTCATCCACAGATAAACTGTTTAACTGTATCACAGCTCATCAGTGTAGCTAGACCACCAATTGCTTCATGCTAGGATCGAAACCCGACCATCAGTCCGAGATTCTACCCACAAGCTATCATCGTACGGCAGAGATTAAGGGAAATTTTAACATCTTTTCTATAAAAAAGGCGTCTGTGGCTAGGAGAGCTCAATTCTAGTTGAAGAGTGTTGCATTAGCGGCAGCAGCTACTGTTTATAAAATCACCCCTTCCTCTGAGAGCTCAATTGAATTATTTCAGGAGCATAAATAGTTATCCACAGGCAGACTGTTTATATATATATATATATATATATATATATATATATATATATATATATATATATATATATATTCGTGATTGGATCATAGTCATTGATTACAATCTACTCTTATGTGCTAGTGATTTAACCTAACATAAATTATTGAGTTGATATTGATTAGTTATGATTCTTCATGTATTAATCTTGCATGGACTCCAAATTCATTATGGTTATCTTGGTAAGCGTGTATGTATGTATGTTAATGTTATGGTAACTTACCTAAAACAATAATGGACTCTTCCTGACACTATAAATACTGTGCCTCTCAAGAGGTATAATGAATGAATGGTGTAACGAGTCGAGACAATATTAGTTCACTCTAAACTAGAGGGACAGTCATTACTAACACCTTCAACTTCTTGTACTATATTTCTGTCGTAATATATCTTTGTTATTCTACTTTTGTGTTCGTGTTGTTCTTCCTTGGTTCTAACCTTGGACCATAACTGTGGTGCAAGGATATTGGACCATAACAGTGGCGACAAAGAACTGAAGAAACAAATTCTATGCGGAGGACAAACCTTTTTGCTATCCGTCGCCCATAACAGTGGCGACGAGGAACTGAAGAAACGAATTCTATGCAGAGGACAAATTTTTTTTGCTATCTGTTGGCCATAACAGTGGCGACAAAAAACTGAAGAAACAAGTTCTACACGGAGAAATCCCAAAAAAATGTATACTCAAGAAACATGCTCTACGCGGAGAAATCCTAAAAAAAAATATACTCAAGAAACACACTCTACGTGGAGAATCTACAAAAAACTTTTTGCTATCGATCATCCATAACATAGGTGACGTAGGTAGTGAGAAAAAAAAAAAAAACAAGTTCTATTTGAACATAAAAAAATAAAAAAAGAGAGAGAAAATTTTCTTTTTGGACACCAACATTACAATAGTAACAAAGACACAAATTCTATACAAGAATTTTTTTTTCCATACTAAGGTTTCAGAATAACAGACAACAAAGACCTGAAGTCTAAACTAAGAGAAAAATACTCACACATAATTACGGTAAATATGGAAGATTTTAAGGCAACCATATTGGAACTTATGAAAATACAATTTGAGCAGCAACAGAAAAACGAACAGAAGCATCTGAACTACAAGAATTATTGCTACAGGTAATAACAAATAAAGGGCAAAATTCCGAAAATGAAACAGTTCTCTCGAAAAATACTATATGGAACTCTATCAAGATTTCACGATAAACCAGACGAAGACAAAACCTTCGCAGCTTACTTCAGAAGGTACGAAGATTTATATGAGTTTGATTGCGGGAATTGGTCAGACGCGAGAAAAGTACATCTACTACTAAGAAAATTAGGGTCTAGCGAACACACTAAATTCGTAGACTACATCCTACCAAGGAAAACAAATGAGTTAACTTTCAAGGAAGCCATAAAACTGTTAACAGAACTATTTAGCCCAAATACCTCACTATTCCACAAAAGATTGAAATGTCTGAATCTAACAAAAAAGGACAGCAAAGACTATATAACATTCGCTTCCATTGTAAATAAACACTGATGTCTTTAAGTTCTCTGAACTCAGCCCGGACAATTTTAAATGTTTAATATTCGTTCAAGGCCTGGTTTCAACGAAAGACGCGGAAATCAGATGCAGAATTCTTACAAAACTGGAGAGTGAACTACATTTGACGCTACAAAAATTGGCTGAAGAATGTCAGAGATGTATAATCATGAAGAAGGACTCGAAAGATATAGAGAATCTGGCATCGCGCACATACGTAAAGTACAACGACAAACACAAAACAAAACAAAATCAATTTTCCCTCCTCAAAAACAGATCAAACAAATTTTTCTACTTCAAAAAGTCAATATCAGAAAAAACTACCACCCAGTCCATGCTATCGCTGTGGGACATTGCATTGGTATAAAGACTGCCCATACCGCTTTAAGACTTGTCTGTCGTGCAAAAAAGTGGATCATAAAAGTTCTCATTGTTGGACTAGGAAAGAAAGCAAAAGCAGTAAGAGTCATGAGGACTGACCAAGCGGACGAGACAAACATGAAAATACGTGCAAGTAGAAATGTTAAACAGAAAAGTCAGACTACAATTGGACTGGATGCAGAAATTCGACCTATGGGATTTACTAATAAGTATGTACTGCCAAAAGGTGAAAAGTTTATCGACCGAGGCAGATAAATTAAAGGAGAAACTAAAAGAGAGTTTCCCCGAAGTATTTTCAGCTGGCTTCGGGAGGTGTAAAAAAATGGCAGCAAATGTAGAAATAAAAGAAAATGTACAACCTATCTTCAAGAAGAAAACGAACGTACCTTTTGCTTCAATAGAAAAAATAAATCAAGAGTTGGATAGACTCAAAAAAATCGGTATATTGACAAAAGTGGAATATAGTCAATGGGCCGTACCTACGGTTTACATCAAAAAGAAATCAAGGGAGATACAAGTATGCACTGATTTCTCAATGGGATTAAACACAGCGATTAAGGATTACCACTATCCTCTACCCAGTCCAGAAGAAAAACTAAACGGAGGAAAATTTTTCTCAAAAATAGACTTGAGCGAAGCGTACCTACAAATACCAGTGGATGAGGAAAGCTTGAGATTATTGTGCCTAAACACATACAAAAGATTATACAAATTCCAAAGATTACCATTAAGGTCGCGCCAGCAATATTTCAACAGATAATGGATACTATGCTAGGCGGACTTGATTTCACGGATGACATACTGGTAAATAGTAAAAACATTGAGCAACACTGGGAACCTCTTGGTTTTTAGAATACAGAACTATGGTTTCAAGGTAAAAGAAAACAAGTGCAATTTCTTTATCAAGGAAATAAAATATCTGGGACATATCATCGATGAAGAAGGAAGACGACCAGACCCAGAAAGGGCTACGGCAATAAAAAAAAATGCCAGCTCCAAAAAACGTAGCCAAATTACAAAGCTTCTTAGGCTTAGTGAATTATTACCAAGAATTCATTCCAAACATGCATAAATTATGTGCACCCCTAAACGAACTGTTGAAGAAGGAAAAAGTTTGGGTGTGGACAGATGAATGCCAGAAAACGTTTGACAAAATAATTAAGACGCTAACCACGGATCTATTTTTAGCGCACTATGACCCAAAATTAGAAATTCTAGTCGCAAGTGACGCGAGTGCCTATGGAGTCAGGGCATGTATACTGCATAAAATGCTGGATGCGACACTAAAACCCATAGCGCATGCTTCAAGAACTTTACTACCAGCAGAGAAAAATTACTCACAAATCAAAAAAGAAGCGCTGGGAATTATTTTTGCAGTTACAAGATTTCATAGATATATTTATGGTAGATTTTTTATTTTACAGACAGACCACAAGCCGTTATTAACAATATTCAGATCGAAGAAAGGTCTACCTGTTTACACTGCAAATAGGTTGCTAAGATGGGGTACAAATTTACTGAACTACAATTTCAAATTGGAGTATCTTCCTACAAACAAAATTGGACATGCAGATGGTCTCTAGAGACTAATACCTAAGAAAACGGAGCCATTGGAAGATTCCGTAATTGCAGCCCTACGACATGAAGAAGATATCAGGACATCACTATGTAGTACAGTTCGAAACCTCCCCGTCACACTACAAGAGATAAGAAATGAAGCAGAAAATGATGAATTCACAAAAGAAACAAAAATTGCAGAAAAAAATAAAAATGTATCAGACAGTTTTTCGTCATGTGACAATGTTCTACTATATAACGAAAGGTTATTCCAAAAACACTACAAAGGCGAATCCTAAAGGACTTCCACATGGGCCATCCAGGAAAGAAGAGAATGAAATTGTTAATGCAAAGTTACGTATATTGGCAAAACATGGATCAAGACATTACACAGATGGTGGAAAAATGCAAGGGTTGTTCCTTAGCAGCGAAAGCACCGCCAATCATCCATAAGCCATGGCCAGAGACAGATCGACCATGGTCAAGAATCCATATAGACTTCGCAGGTCCAATAGATGGTTTCTACTATTTGATCATAGTAGACAGTTATAGCAAATGGCCAGAAGTGTTTCGTTGCAGAAAACCCTCTTTCTGAAACTACCATAAATTGCCCCCACGAGCTGTTTGCTCACTTCGGAGTGGTTGATTGTCTAGTCACTGATAATGGGACACAATTCACATCGACGGACTTTCAAGAATTTTGTGAAATTTTTCAAGTTAAACATATCAAATTCCCGCCATATCACCCAAGATCAAACGGGCAAGCGGAGAGATTTGTAGACACACTCAAAAGAACGTTAAGAAAAGCATATGACGTGCCAACAGAAAAGGTGTTGCAACAATTTTTACAAATATATTGAATTACACCAAACACTGCTACGTCATCGGCATTATCACACGCAGAAGTGATGTTTGCCCGAAAAACCAGATCAGTATTTGACAAATTGCTACCAAAACAAACAAAGCAAATACCAATGTCGTGCATACCAAAAAGAAAATTTCACCCAGAAAAGAAAATTTTAAGATGTATAAAAACAATACGTCCTACTGAGAGCAAGGTACAATTGAAAAAAGAATCGGGAACATGGTTTACATAAAAGACATGTAAATCAAATAGAAAGAGGCTATTAGATGATTCTAACGGTCCACCTCAGGAAGAAGTGATGGATACAATATTCGACATATTTAACATGCAAAGGCCGCAAACAATGACTGAACCACGAAAATCAACCAGGAAAAGAAAAGTCACAGAGCCTTTGATAATAAATCCAAAGAGGAAAAAATACTAAAGACCCCTGCGATGCAAAAGCTTTGGAAGGGGGGGGGTGTTATGGGAACTTACCTATAACGATAATGGACTCTTCTTGACACTATAAGACTCTCAAGAGGTATAATCAATGAAGACAATAATGAAGTCGAGACAATATTAGTTCACTCTAAACCAGAGGGACAGTCATTACTAACACCTTCAACTTCTTGTACTATATTTCTGTTGTAATATATCTTTGTTATTCTACTTTTGTGTTCGTGTTGTTCTTCCTTGGTTCTAACCTTGGACCATAACTGTGGTGCAAGGATATTGGACCATAACAGTTAATATATTTGTTTCTACTTCTGTTTATATATGAGTGTATTTTTCTAGGTGCATGTATTTCCTCATGTGTGTCTATGTGTTAGTTTATTTATATCTATATGTATATTTGTATATGGTTGTTTATGTTCCTGTATCTATATTTTTTTTATATATATCTTTATGATTGTGTGTGTGTTTATGTGTGTATTTATGCATATATTTGTGTATATGTTGGTATGTCTGTGTGTTTTTATTTTTATTTATACACTGGTTTTTGTATATGTATGTATTTTGTTTGAACTTGTGGATTTAGTGATTCTGTTTTTATATCTATGTATGTGTGTGGCTGTTTATATGTGTGTATGTATATATATTTATCGTTTCTTTTTTTATTTATTTTATTTATAACTTGATGCGTGTATTTTAACTACTTATGTATGCATCATATATAGGCTATTTTCTTGCCCTTATTATATTTTTTGATAAACCCCCTCCAAGATTTTTTTTTCTATATGTTTGTTCATGCATGTATTTTTTCTTATTCTTTTTCTTTTTTCTTTTTATCCTCTTTTTATTCTTTATTTTCCTTTTTGGAATTCATTCCTTTTTTCTTTTCTTCTTCTATTCCGTGTCATTCTTATATTTGCATGCATATATGTTTAGTTAAATTTATGTGTCTATGTATTAGACTGAGAATGTGTTTGTTGTGCCATTTGTATCATCTGACTTTCTTGTATCTAATATTTGTAGCGTTTTATTGGTACTTTTTTACATCAGTGTCGAATTTACCAGATAAATTGGCACTAAGAACAGAAATAATATAAATATATATATATATATATATATATATATATATATATATTGACCCAAGCCTTGTGAGTGAAATTGGGTAGACAGAACTCTTGTGGGCTGTCGATAGCTGTTAGCACGAAGCCACAAGTTGTGGCCAAGGGCTTGAGCATGCTGGCTTGTTCAAATTGTTTATCACGCTCTCTTCCAGAACATCTAACTAAGGTCCACTCAGCATAGTTGCTGTATAAACCACAAAAGGCCTCTGTGGGTGTTGAGCAAACACAATGTGCCTGAGCGAGCGTCTCCATTAGGGATTGGCTAGTCATTTAGTAGACAGGTATCCTGAATACGAATGGCCAGTATACTAGTATATATATATATATATATATATATATATATATATATATATAATGATTTTTTTTTAAATTTATAACATAAAAATTTTAAAATTGGCAGTTTTAATTTTAATATCAAATTTTATCATATAATTTAATAATTATTGGTTAGAATAAATTCTTTTTTAATATTACCCGTATTTTAAAGATCTGAATAGCTATTATAACATGATTTCGTTGTAAAGCTTTTGAATCTTCCTATACTTGGGTTTTGATTGGTCATTCTAGCTTTTGTAACAATGTTTTCCCCAAGCGAAGGATCGTTAATTAATTTGAAAGTTTTAAAACCATTTATTTTATATTCAACATCATCACTTGATAAGTCACCGAAGGTGTTAAAACAAAATGGCTATTTTTGTAGTGATTTTATAACATATTTATGTTATAAATTTTTTTTAAAAAAATAATTATATCTGCTCTACTTTGTATTGAGCACTCTTTTAAGAATAGTAATTGTTGGTTATTGGAATTCATTCCATATATACCAATTATATACTTATATATATATATATATATATATATATATATATATATATATATATATATATATATAGTATATATACTACTATACTACTATACATATATATATACTACTATATATATATATATATATATATATATATATACACACAAGTATATATACTACTATACTGGCCACTATGTATGTATGTAAGTATATACTGACTCTCCTGTTGAATTCGACATATGCAGATCAGTTCCTAGGAACCAACAACCTGACACCAGCATATGAGATTTGATTATAGTGGTGAAGGTTTCGTGCAGGACCATCCACACTTTTTGAAGGACCGAATACAGAAACCTGGTGCACTACATGCCACAAGGTCCCCAAACAACCCTCTGCAGGTTTTGAATTCAGAGTTTCCTTCTCCTAGACCAGTTACTATCCAACGCTACAGAACCCAATCTGTCCTGCTATTTACCCATAGCTGTAGGTAGAAGAAGAGAATTCATACCTTTCCCAAGGGTATTAGCACGTAAGTGAATGTAATGGATTCGACTGGAATTTGAACTCAGCTCCCCAGTCCAAGTTGCTATCCATTACACTACCATCCCTCCAATATATATATGTATGTGTGTGTATATATGTATATATATATATATGTATATGTATGTATAATTAATGTATGTATATATTTATATATATATATATATATATATATATATATATATATATATAGAGAGAGAGAGAGAGAGAGAGAGAGAGCAATATTTATCAAGTTTGATTTAATAGATTTCTGTTCCTCTAATTCCACGGATCTCCTAGTTAATAGTATTAACTTTGCAAAGAACTATATGGAGATAATGGATAATGAAACTAATGTCATCTTAACGGCTAGAAAATCACTGCTAAAACTTAATAATTCTACCTGGACTAAATGCCATAATGACGAATTTGATATCTCTATGGGAGCATATGACTAACATTTAGTATAGTATATTTTAGATATGCTTAGTAGAATCATAAAACCAGAACTAGTGGGACTATATAGAGATGACAGACTCATCTTCTAACAGTAAAGTTACAAAAGAAAATCATTAGGGCCTTTAGGGGTTTAAGATTGAAATTTCTTCTAACTTTAAAATATACCTTAATGATGAAACCTTTAACCCCTACCATAAAGAGAATGAAACACCCAATTATATTAATGTTAGTTCTAACCACCCCAAACATAACCACTTCTGAAACATATATCCACTATCGTTTGTACCAGAAATAGTAAATTATTGTCCAACGAAAAATCTCTAATGAAAATAAAGAACCATATGAAAAGGCTCTCCAAAGAAATGGTTTCAAAAATAAGTTATCTTATCTAAACCCCCATAGGTAGTACCAAAACACATAAAGTGGGATGTAGATATTGAAATAGAAAAAGAAAAATCATTTGGTTCCACCCACCCCCGCTTCTGCAAACTTCTGCATTAATGTAGAAATGCACTTTCTAAAATTAATAAACACTTCCACAAAAACAACCCTCTAAGATCTTCAATAGGAAATTGATCAAAATTAGCTACTCCTGCACTAACGTGTTCCAAATTATCAACTCCCATAATAATTGTATCTTAAGTAAATTCTATGGAAAAAAATATAAATCTAGCATGGAACCACCCTCTAACTGTAGGAATAGAGAAAACTGCCCAGTTGAGGGCAAATGCAAATCCACTAGGGTAATATACCAGGCAACCATTGCCCCACCCAAATAAAATATGACAAATTATAATGTTTACATTGGAATTTCCATGGGACAATCGAAACAGAATTTATACCCATAGGCACTCATTTATCAATCCTAAATTAAAATTCCAAACAACCCTTTCAAAGAAATTTTAGGAATTGAAGGAAAAGGGTCTAAACCTGCAGATAGATTCAAAAATTATGTTTCACACATAGTTCTAATAGCTTTAGAGATAGATGCAGGCTATGTTTAGAGGGAAAAATTAGATTAATAAAATACAATGATCAATGCAAACTATTAAATCAAATGAGAGAGCTAGTATTAAGATGTAGGTATAGAAGCAGGTTCAGACTTATATAAAAATATGGATCTTACCTTATTACTTACTATCAAAAAACAGCCCTCCAACTGATGCAACCCTCTCTGATTAAATTTTTACTTTAATATCTTCCTCTTAAAGAATTTCAGGTATAGCTCGGTATTCCTAATAATATAACTGAATATTAATGGTGTAAATGCATGGTATATATGCATATATATATGTATACATATATGTGTATGTATGTGTGTATGGGTAAATATTATGCCTATCTAAGTATGTGTGTAATTGGGTATGTATGTGTGTTACACAACATGATTTATTCCATTGTGTGTTACAGATTTTGGGAATCTATTATTTAGATGATTTATTCTAACTTTAAATTCTTTTGCTTTTAAATCCCCCGTCACTTAATAATATAATCCACTACCAAGAACCTAAATTCATTTTCATACAACTAAAAGCTTTGGCCATAAATAAACTCTCACCAACTGCTATCTAAACTAAAATCAAAACCCCTATTCTGAGACAGTCAGTCTAGGGCTGAGGTGGACTGGCATATAGTTGTGCTGGTCTGAAAGAGTCTATACCCACATGAGGTAATTTGTGATTTTTGCTGTATAAAATTTTATATATATATATATATATATATATATATATATATATATATATATATATGACAAGATATATAAAAAGACACATTGGAAGTGATGATATTCAAAGTCAACTTCCCCCACCTGGAGATGATTTGATATGCCACATATGTAACAAGAAATGCAGATCGATGGCTGGGTTTATGAGCCAGTCATTTACACAACAAATGAACTCAGTGTTGTGGGGGTGAGTTTAACTGATGGACTGGACATATCAGTGATGGGTATCGAATGATTTGTGAGTCAACAGCCACTATACTATATATATGTATGTATGTGTGTGTATATATATATATATATATATATATATATATATATATTTACTCAACCCCTGATGAGGTCAGGTTGTGACACAAGGTCGGTTTAATGTGGGGAGCCCGAACACGTGCACCCAGACAAGGAACAATATTCCCAGGCCCCAAGAACTGCCGGTTGCGCTGGCCTCAGTGCATGCACCAATCCTCCTCTCTCGTGCAATGAGAAGGCTCAGCCTTGGGCAGCTTTTCCCCAGGGCCGGCACCCTTTCAGTATAATTTTCTCAGTTGCCCTTCTGTCCTTTGACAGAGAAACCCTTGAGCGCACTTTGTCCAAGGACAGAGATGCAACTCAGAGATGATAAGTAGATGTGTACCTACTCAAAAACAGTAAGTTACATATATATATATATATATATATGTATGTATGTATGTAGACATACATACATACATATACTGTTATTTATTGTATACAAAATACAATTGTGGCACAAGGCTAAAAGGGGGGGTGTTGAGGCTGGTCTTCACTATCTTATAACTAGCTAATCCAATTCACGACCCATTCACTCGTTACAATTTGCCCATTCACCACAAAAACTCGTCCATCACCAATCAATCCTCTATACACCATAATACACCTTAATACCACATCCTCTTAATGGGAACCTACAAAACATGCCCCATGCAATAAAAATTTTAATGATGATCATTAATTATATTTACAATTCTATGATGAAAAATGAGAGGGGACTGAATGAACCCCCAAAACAAACTAAACATAGACACAAGGTGAACTAAACATAACTGATATTAGTAGGGCCCGTCCAACCTTCAAAATGAGAGGCCGCTGTATTCTGCCCATTTGACAAAATCAAGCTTTCTCGCTAAAGGAGTGGGAAAAGTAGGTCAGCTTTTTATTTCTCATGGACGGACATGAGAAATAAAAAGCTGACCCAGTCGAGATGAAAATGGGCCAAAACACACTGTGGAGGTTGGGAATCTCAACTTGGATCATAACCAAAGAGGCTGCCGGGAACAACATTTACTCACATTAACTAGGTACACAAAGCTTGTCTAACCTAACCAAGGGGAGGGCTCACACGAAACCACCCCAATGTGACGTAGGCTGACCTAAAAGAGAAAATCAAGGTTAGCCCCGTTCAAACGAACCAAGCTCAACTCAGTCACCCACCTTTCGCTGAAGACTGTTGAATGCAAGCATTTTCTATCAGTTCTGATCTTCATCTTGAGCTGACGCTGAAAGAATCGGATCGGATCCTGATGAGAAAGACGGATGCCTCACAAGAGTTCCTCCTATCACATCGTCCAAATCACCATTCGGACTGTGACCAGCAGCGTCAGAAACCCCATTCGTTTCAACCCAGAATACAGGGGTGACACATTGTCACACGCGTATGCGCGATCAATGAGCACAAGCTTTTCAGGAGCAAGACGAGCCGTCACCTCGCTGACATGGCCCCATAAGGGGCAGAACCAGGGGCAATGGTATAAGGCATGTGAAGCCATTTCCTCTAAGCCAAGGCCACACCATTCAGTCTGGCAAATCCGCCAAGCCCTATATGAAGTTATTGAGAGGCAGCCCATTCCAAGCCAATCGCCAGGTAAGCAAAAACTCAGAGTTACTGAGATAATCCAAGACCAGAAAGAGCAAAACTACTCCTCTGACAAGTCAAGCTGCTCACAGAGAAAATCCTTAGCATTGTGTTAAATTACCTCCCCACTACTTTCACTTTTACTTATTAACGCACAGACTTCTATACATCTTTCAAAATAATGTAATCACTTGTATCTGACCATGAGGAAAGTGTCTAGGATTTATATGCAGAAAATTTCATGTAAGTACCTATATGAAAAAATTTGAATTTAATGTAGATCATATTCAATTGGTTCATCATAGTAAAGCCCACAAGCCTATTTTATTCTGTTTTTTTCTCAAAAAATGAAGAAGTATTCTGCTTTTGAAATTAAATTAATTGTTCACTCATCAGTAGTTTAATATCACCCAAGAAGACACATTTGTAGTGTCAAAACATAATTGTAATTGTGTAGCAATTTTTTAACATTTTTGTTTTAATATCCTGATTAAATAATATTTAGCCCTACTCTGTATTGAGCCCTCTTTTAAATTAAATGTTACGTACAGTGGAATTATACTCCATTTGTTCTCATTTTACCTGGGTATGTATATATATATATATATATATATATATATATATTCCTCACCAGCTCTGTGTACAACACAATCTTCAGGTGCTGATTGATTAACACAGCACTCAGTGTATAATTATATATATATATATATATATATATATATCATTGCACCTAAAAATACTTAATCGTCTTGTATTTCAATATAAACAAGGTACAAATTAGTTAATGGTTCGCAGTGATCAAGTTCACATTTAATTCATAGACACTTTAGATGCTGGGACTGCTAAATCACTTTGGGATGTTCAATATTTTGTCAAAATATCATATACCTTTTTTGCTTTGCATCATTTATATAAAAATATTACCTTTCATATTGAAGCACTGTGAAATTTGTACTGATTTTTTTTTAAATATTCAAACAGTCTGAAGTGATAACTGCACAATATTATATTATTACCATGATTTCATTATACCCTTCTTTGATATTTTCTGTTTCTTAAGAAATCTAACTTTTTTCTTTGTTTTCCAGACCAATGCCTACTTCAGTAAAGTTTGCCTGAATAGAAGAGATTATCAACTTCTCAGTTTTGCATTGATTTGTATATTTTGTGGCCAATAAAAAAATTTAGGGATTATATCATAAAAGTAAATTCTTCATTATTGAGAATTATAAGCATTTTTTTTATTTTAAGTATAAAATGATATGTATTTCTGTGCATATTATTTTTTCATGAAATAAATCACTTCACTATTATTATGGATAACAAACTTGTTTTACTTTGACATGGATTTTTATTGTTGTTTTGTTGATAAAAATATGCTTCATGTTGCAGAATCAAAATAAGAAATTGTAAATTGATATGCTGTAAAAAACAAACCAAAATTTCAGTTTTACTTCTCTTCACCTTCCTAATTAAATATAAAAGCCATGCAACATATAAACATTTGGAATTCTCTCATTAAGCTAATTACCTAAATATGTTTAATGTAGTGCACAAAATCAGCCCAATATTTAATATCTGTAATACTTGTATAGAATCGTCCATATTTCATACTCACCTCCAAGATAAAATACACTCTTCCATCAGAATCAGTTTTAACCAACCAACACCTCACATTGCAAATCTTGACTTTCTATTGGTCGAGAGATGTAACAATTGTCAAAAAACTGTTTTCGCACCCAGTTCGCTGGAGCCTATTTTGGTTTCCAGAAACAAATAAAAAGGACCATCTCGACCCAATTCAGCAGTCGGTCATTAAACTTCAGAGAGATGTCACACAAATCCACGCGTGTCACTACTTTGACTTAAGATACTTTTCGCGCGTCAACTGCTGACTCAACATAATCTCTCACATTTCACTTACAACTTTCTAAGAAAAGTGTTCTTACACACTACTAATATAGAAATTGTATTTTAACAAAAGACAAACACAGAACAATCCAAGGTAAACAACTCTGGAGAATTTAGACAATTAAATCCTACTTTATTCATGCATACAAATTCCTACTTTATTCATGCATACAAACTACACAAATTTCTGTATAAATAGTATTTTCCATTTTACTCTGTTTGACCAGTTCTTAAACACTTGAACAATTTCGAACTGTAAATCAATAAGAAACCCAATTTATCAATAGTCAATTTCTTGTATTATCAAACTACAAGTATTCAAATTGTTGTATATTAATTGTACATAAATGCATGTTGTTTTATTGAAATCTCATAATAGGTGTTTCTTACTCAATTGCCATGTGATTGATTCGATTTTGAATACCTATATTCTATATTGTTGCGGATTAATATGGTGAACATGCCCGTAGTAAACTAACCATCTTAATATAAAAACCTCTGATAATAAATTCAAACTCATAGCAATCCCAACACTTGTAATGATTTTTTTTTCAAAACTTGCCATTATTACATTTGCTAAAAATTAATTAAATAACACATTTTCTTGGAGCATACTGCTCATATAATGCTGCCACCAATCAGTGTGTTTTTCTAATTTCTATTGACTCAACAATACTTTCATTCACCCTCTTCCTTAAATGCCACATTAATGTAGTGAGTTAAACCTGAAATCAGTATATTGAATTAGGTCACCACAAACCTTGAAATTTGCTGAAAAAATCCTAGGGTTTTACCATTATTTACCCCCACCCACCTTTACACGATCCTAAATTTACATCTTTCTTTTTATTTTTCCCACTCACTCAATAAGATATTAGTATTTCTTGATTTTAACCTGGAGTAATTCTTTCCATTTATATTTGGTTTGCAGGTCTGAAAAATTGAAAGCTATTTTTTATAGCTTTCATGAAATAAAAATTATTACCTCTGGGATTTTATGTGTTTGATATTCATTAATTAATATATATATATATATAAGTGAATATATTATAATATCCAACATTGAACACTACTTGGAGTTTCATGCAATCTTCAGGTGTGTATTTTTTTAACCGTTATCTCTCACGTTCTCGTAATGGTGATTCAAAATTGGGTGTACGAACTTGTCTATTTAACATATATAATTAACTATTAATAATTTATATCATTCAAATTCATAGGTCCGAAAGTTGGAGGATAAAAAATAAAAAAAAAATGTTATAAAATAAAATAAGACATATCTCGGCTGATTTACAGGCAAATACTCAAGAGCGAGAACCGGATGTAAACGGGACAAAGCCCCGTCACAAAATGACCATTATCTTTCTTCACAAATGTTTCCGACACACGTGTTCCGGTCGAAAAATAAAATAATATTTAAAGTGCTCTATTTTTCGTCCAATAAAAATGCTTCCCTCCGAATTATACTCGCTTCGTTTTTCGAGCCTGTTAAGCCATAAAAAAACACTATAAAAGGGGTCACACGGAAGTTCAAAGTCAGTCCACAGGTGCCCAGGATAGAGACCTGTCACGTTCAGCTGCTGACAGCAGGGGAGCGTCAACCACCGTCAACATGTGTGAACTACTATGACAGATCGACCTAGATCCGAAGCCGGCCTATGAACTTTACCACAAGGTAGCTGTCCCAAACCCACACGTTCCTGTTGAAATAAACCACGTAAATCTATTTCTGCTGTTGTCGTATTTCTTTCTTGCAACCATACGCTTCTCTATAACAAAAATAATAATTAAAAAAAATAATTTGAAGTTGTGTTTGGGATGTAAACAACATATCAAGGGAGGTAACTCCTGTATTGTAAAAATGCGGGGTTATTTCCATTCTCGCAGATTAGAAATATATCAAGGTGCAAAGGTAAGTAAATAAATAAATCAAAGAAATAAATAGAGAACTTTAGTTCTTTATTTATTTCTTTGATTATATAGATCGGGACTATATATCTAATGTGCTTATAATGGTACACACACATAAATTAATCGAGTACAATATTGCATCGCATGTGTGTGTGTGTATATATATATATATAAAGGGTATTAAAAGTTACAACGGGCCGACCCAACTTCAGCAGCAGGCCGACCCAACCTCAGCAGCAGCAGCCGAACATGATATGCGACAGTCCTTTTTAGGACTAACCTAGCCACATTATATGCGAAAGTCCTGTTTTAGAACTTCCAAGCTGCGTTCTTACACGGCTGTCATTCTAAGGACGAACAGGCTACACCAGCACTGTCTTCGCTGATCCTCTCTCTTCTTAAACGCCGACGCGCTCTTTACAAAAGGGACATCCGGGGATCGACGGGACCTTGAATACCGCTGTTCCATCTGCCTGCCTCGGAGCTGCCGCCTTGAACCCTACTAACAACGATCCTTCAACTGGCACTCCCTGACTTCACGATCGAACTACGCCAAACAATTCCTGTACGTACATTTGTCCAGATCGACAAATAAATCCGACGTTTGTTATTCTAAACCTCTGCCTTTGTTCCTCAGTGTCTTAGCTGTTCACACCTTTCTTCGTTAAAAACTCGCGGGAGCGACATTCCTTATCGGTCCCGCAACAAATTTTTATTAAAACATGTAATTAAAATTTCATACCAGATCATTTTGCTATAGATCAAAATATGTCTTAAACTTAAAATGATGAGACTTGGTTATAGAAATTTGAAGAAAAAAAAAACAGAACCAAAACCTGTCAAAGAAAAAATTTGTTTAGAAGGATACATTAAACTTAAAATTTTCGGGTGAAGGTATCTCATACAATATGAATATTGTTGGATTACCTCCCTTGCTTGTAAAAAATAGTCAAAATGTATAAAATCCTTAATTTTTCAAAGTTGACACTTGCTATTACATAAAACTCTTAGTAAACCTTTTTAGATAGAAGTCGAAATATTTTGGAACAGAAAAGATAAAGCATATTTATATAATTAATATTCTATAATAAAAAAAGTGAAAGCTAGAACTTTTCTGTTGTAACCAGATAAGTATAGACACTTTCTTCTCAGAGGAGGCTTTCTTTTTCTTCCTCTTCCTTCTTCTTTCTTCTCTCCTCTCTTTCCCCATGTATCATTGGGTGCTGGGAATGCCACACTTGGCGAGTCACACACTCACCTCGAGGTTGGCTTCCCTACGCTGCGCATTGACAGGAGATTCGATTTTGACGGGGATTCTAAGGGACGCTTCACTTTCCTTACTACCCCCCCCCCATCCATCTCGCCGGTTGAGCGCCATCATAAACCCCGGGATCAATCAGATTTTCTTCGCGAGTGTCGATATGCCTTGACGATCATTCCCCGGTCCAGTGACCTTTCTCAGCCTAGGAGAGTCTTCTATCGTTATCTAGTGGAGGGAGTGCGAAGGATCCTCTACGTGAGGGCTCAACTTCTCGGAAGAGGAGTTTCGCTTCTTTTGGTCTTGGGCGCCAGCGGCGGATAACCTCGGTAACCCTGAGTTTTCGCTTACCTGGTGATAGGAATAGGCTGCCTCTCAATGACATGACCTTCATATGGGGCTTAGCGGATTTTCCAGACTGTGAACAATGTGAACTTGGCTTAGAGGAAACGGCTTCGCACTCCTTCTACCATTGTCCTAGGGTCCGCCCCCTATGGAACAATGTCGGCGAGTTTGACGGCTCATATCGCTCCCGAAGAGCTCGTGCTCATTGATCGCGCATATGCGTGTGACAATGTGCCGCCCTCGTATTTTGGGGTGAAGCGAATGGTTTTTCTAACGCTGCTGACCACGGCCCGAATGGTGATTTGGACGACGCGAATGGAGGAGGACTTGCGGGGTAACCGTCTTTCTCATCAGGATCTAATCCAATTCTTTGAGCTTCAGCTCAAGTTGAAAATTAGAACTGATAGAAAACGCTTGATTTCAACAGACTTTAGCGAAAGGTGGGTGACTGAGGCAAGCTTGGTCCGTTTGACCGGGGCTAGCCTTGATTTTCTCTTTTAGGTCAACCTATATGGCATCGGGGTGGTTTCCTATGGAGCCCTCCCCTGGTTAGGCTAGACATGCTCTGTGTACTTAGTTAACGTGTTAAGTGTTGTTCCCGGCCTGCTCCTGGTTATCTTTTGTTACGATCCAAGTTGAGATTCCCAACCTCCCCAGTTTCTTTCTGGCCTCCTTTTTCATCTCAACTGGGTCAGCTTTATTTATTTCCCATGTCTGTATATATATTTCCTCTTTTCCCCTCTCCCTGAGCGAGATAGCTTCTTTATTTTATCCATGGGCAGAATACAGCGGCTTCTCTTTCCTGAGGGTTGGTCGGGTTCTACTAACATCAGTTAGGTAGGTTTATTTTGCTTTATTTTGATATTTAGTTTGTTTCGGGGTTCATCCCTTCCCCCTCATTGTAAATAATCCATAAATCTTTGTATATAAATTTTGTAATCATCATATTTTATGTCATGGGGTTGTATGTCATGTTTTGTAGGTCCCCCTGAGAGGATGCGGTATTATGGTGTATGTAGGATCGATTGGTGACGGATGTGTCTTTATGGTGAATGCGAAAATTGTAACGAGTGAATGGGTCGTGAATCGGATTAGCTCGGTATAGGATAGTAAAGACCAGTCTCAACCCATTCCCCCTTTTCGAACTTGTGCCATAATTGTTATAATACAATAAATATCGAGGCTTTTTTCATATGAAATTTTCATATGAACGGACTTTATGGACTATGAAATTAAATACCTTTTCGAATATGCGGTATTATGGTATATGCGGGATTGAGTGGTGATAGATGAATTCTTATGGTGAATGATTAAATTGTAATGAATGAATGGGTCGTGATTCTGATTGACTAGGATAGGTAATGAAGACCAATTTCTCCCCATTTCCCCTTCGGCCTTGTGCTACAATTTCGTATTTTTTACAAAATAAATAATCTATCACAGCTATGACTAGCTTGGACAAGCTAAGACCAGCAGCCCGAGTGAAAACACTCGGGTCCCCACGTTAAAAATGACCTTGTGTCACAGTCTGACTCGGGAGAGGGGGGGGTCAAGTAAATCTCTAGGACAGGGCCATGTTCCTGATGCTGGTGGTATCACTAGCTTCAACCGGATCTGACTCAATGGGGTGGGGGTAGAAGTGAGTTTTTCCTGTCGGGGCGGATGTTCCGTGCTGGAGGCCTTCTCTTCTCCTACTGATGCGTGACATCTGTTACGTAGCGGTGGTATGACCGCCTATGACTAGCTTAGACAAGCTTCAATCAGCTTAGATAAGTTAAGACCAGCGGCTCGAGTGAAAACACTGGGGTCCCCACGTTAAAAACCGTCCTCGTTTCACAACCTGACTCAGTGGTGGTGGTGGTGGGGTGTCAAGTAAATCTCAGACTTAACACTCGAATTCTTCTAGAGGCAGAGACAGAGAAATGCGTTTTACCAGTCGGGATGGATGCTGCAGATGTAATATATATATATATTGCGTGCTGGTATGACCGCCTATGACTAGCTTAGACAATCTATGACCAGTTAAGAACAGCTTCGACAAACTAAAATCAGCGGTCCGAGTGGAAACACGCGGGTCCCTACGTTAAAAACCGATCTTGTGTCACAACCTGACTCAGTGAAAGGTCAAGTAAATATCGGGGTTACTTCTGGAGGGATTGGCAGAGGAGTAGAAGTAGGTTTTGCCGTCGGGATGGATGCAAGATACTCCATCTGCACCATCCTTTGCTTTCCCCCCACCATTGCGTGACATCTGTTACGTTGCAGTGGTATGACCGGTTATGACCAGCTTAGACAAGCTATGGCCAGCTAAGACAAGCTTTGACTAGCTTAGGCATGATAAAACCAACTTAGACCAGCTGCCCGAATGGAAGCACTCGGGTCCCCATGTTAAAACCGACCTTGCGTCACAACCTGACTCAGTGGGGCAAAATCTCGTCTGGGAGTGATAGACAAACCCGACCCCGTGTATGCAGGGTCTACGGGGAATTTTTGTCCGAGCTTACGGGCTCGGAATAGCCCGACATAAAAACCAACTTTGTGCCACATGCTACCTCGTGGGGAGGACGCGCAAATACCGGCTCTCTTTCCAGAATGAAATGTTTTGTCGGGAGTGACCTTCAGGAAGTAACAGTTGACTTTCGCTTTAATTACCTTTGAGGGTCAATTCCTTCCATTTTGTTTGCTTTCAACCTTTTCACATCTATTCTTCTTGGAAAAATGCTTTTTCCAACTTACTCTTTTTTCTAAACTTGGCGATGCAGTAGGGCTCGGAACGTCCCACGTAAAACACTGGCCTTGTGCCACATCTTGCCTTGTGGTGAGGTTGGTAAATAGTTTATCGTTTGTTGTCCTCCTGTTGACCTATCAGATCCACGTCTTATAATTTTTAAATGTTAGTGGGCCTCTTGTGACATCTATCTCTTACTGGGGCACAGACCATATTATATCGCGGCCCCTACAAGGGTCTAAGACAATGTTCAAAATTCACTGACAAAAAAAAAAAAACAAAGGGAAAATACTTCCATGAAGTGAAATGGAAATCTTGCACAAATTTCACAGAACTGAATGGTCAATTGCATAAATTGATGGCGACAGAAATCAGATAATTTCCCTTCAAAAATTGTTGGTAGCTGATCATTGGATACATTTTATAGTTGGCATCAAAAGTCTATTTTTTATATGACAATGGAATTACTAATTAACATTTTAAAATATATTGGAATAATTTAAATAGCTTGTCTTTATATTAAAATAAATTCAGTATGTCATTATTATTACACAAACTAAATTTATGATTATATGCACAGACACACGTTTAATTCAATATTTTATAAATCTCAAATGAACCTATCAACAATTATCAAAAGTGAATTTAATTAAAAGTAAATCTTACTGGAGGTCAAAAAAACATTCGACCACAATCAGTCAATTCAAAGATTGTTTTACTGTGGGTACCACTAACTAAAATGTACGCTTTTTCTCCGAAATTGAAGAAAAATATCGCTACCCCGTTTTAAAATAATTGCAAAAAATCAGGAAATTATTCGATTCAAACGGAATTTTCAGTATTTATTCATTAATGAATAAATTACACTGGTCAACACGATTTTTAGTGGCAAGAAACAAAACCATTTTTTTAGCTATTTTGATGGTGTTGATTCCGAAACTGAACTTAGTTTTTCATGGTTAGCTACCGTTTCTGCTGTACTGAAATTGCTCATTATTTAAAAAAAAAAAGATCCATTTACGATTTTGGCTGATCGCAAAATCTAATTAAGAAAAGTCGTAAAAACCCAGCAATTTTCAGGTAGGCCGAGCAATTTATGTCAGCCATCTGAAAAAAGTGTTTTTGAGTCAAAAAATGTTAAAATAGATGTACCGAAATTTTCCAATTTATCGCCAAAATTCAAATTAACTGATAAACTATCAGTAATACACTTTAGTAAACCTGATAATGTGACATCAAAAAAATGAAACCCTAAAATCTTCTGTTTGTTGATATTCATAAATTTATCCCATCACTTTTATCTTTTCACTACGGCAGGAAACCAAGCACATTGAAAGCATTTTGTTTTTTTCACAGTTGGAAAGAAACTCCAACTAAAGATATTCCAATTGAATGCACCTATTCCATTGTACGTGATACTGCTGCAGTATCAAAAGGAACTTAAATAACATTGAACATGACAATCAAGAAAGAGAAAATTTTTACCATAGTTCTTATGTTCACTAAGGTTTTTTTCTGCTGTTAGTTTATTAAAGGATTTCATGAAAATACTTTTTGGCCTTGGTATATTCAATCGTGTTATTTTTAAAGACTTAGGATCTGATTGTTAAAAAATAGTATTTCTCAATAAGCAGACCAATATTTGTTGGTTTAAATAGGAATCGAGAGGTTTGTACGATTTTATTTTGAGAAATATTGCCATTGGTCAATACTCAATATACAGCAAACAAATGAAAAAAATTATTTTTCTTTCAAAAATGAGGCATTTCTGTAGAGCAAAAACATTAGCTAACCAAGCAAAAGTAAGGTCATTTTCAGATTCAGCGCCCTCAAATTAGCTAAAAAAGTTGTTTGGTGTCTTGACACAATTTCAAATGTTTTTTTTTTTCTTTGTTTTTTTTTTTTTCTTTTTGTTAACCACTGTTATTTTATTAGAAATTGTGAAAATATTTTGGAAGGTTTGTTTTACCCTCTCTCCGTTTTTTGTGTGTAGCTTTTTAATTTATTTTTTCGTCAAAATGTTTTAGTTATATAAAGAAATCTCTGAATATGTTATTTCAATTAAAAAAATATCAAGTGTGAACATACAGAAAATTCGTCCCGAATCTTACAAAAAATAATTCAATGAAACTCAAAAGATTTGACATAATAAAACAAGTTTTCTTTTCAGAAAAATATCTACACTTAATAAATTTCAGTGCGATTTTGAAATTCATCGGGTTTGTCAGAAAAGATTTTTTTTATTAAAGAGATATTAAAATAATCGAAAAATGTAAAGTTTAAGGAATGTTATTTTTAGTGTTTTCTTTTTCAAAGAATTTTATTTTTTCCATTTTAGTAACTGTTTGATTATTTTTGGTATGGATGTTCAAAAAGAAATAACTCTTAATTACTGCTTTGACTGTTTTCACTATCGGAAAAAATGATATATAATTCAATAACTTAAATTCAGAATCATTTTTAAAAAAAGCTTTGGGTGCAATTGGATATTTTATAGCCTCAAACTGAAACAGGAACAAAAATAATAAAAAATAAAAGCAATACTGAACTCAAAAGTATCATTTAACTAAAAAAAATACTTTAAGTGTAATATGAAAAATAAAATTATTCATTCTAAGTTTCATAAAATCGTATAGAATAAAAAAATATTTTCTTAATTGATTATATAAGATTAAAGATAATTTATTTTTTAAATATAAATACTTTGATTAAATATAAATATTTTGATTATAGCACTGCTGGTGATCCGTATTTCTTCAATTTTTGCGCACTTTTTTAAGTAAGTGTCGTGGTTATACATCTTTTTTTATCGTCTTTGATCCTACAAGCTATTATTGCGTATATAAATGTTAAGTTTTAAGTAAAAAGTAAACATTACTTTTACAAAATCCGGTTAATTAATCCTAAAAAAATAAATAAAAATAGGATAAATATTGTATTCTTAAATTTGTTGTTTACATTTCTTCTTTATGATGGCAGTTCCATCAAATTCAAATCTTTCTTGTCAGACAGGACCCCAGTTATAGAAAAAAACAGCGCTGAATCATAAAATAAAATATGCAATAAAAGTTAAACTAAGACATTATTTAATTTAAATAGCGTTTAATTGCTTTTGTATATATTATGGACACTCATTCTTAAGAATTTTTTTTTTTTTTTGATGCATAATGAATTTTTACAAGAATTGCTTTCATTTCTTTTTTTATTTAATAGAATAATTTATAAACTTTTAAATATTTTAAAATTCTGTATTAATTTGTAGCGGTCACTTAATATTGTTATCAATCACAAATGGAAATGTTCACTACAATATAAATTGAAAATTCTTTAAAATGTTGGTGGTTTCAACGAAAGAATTAAAGAATTTTTAATTTATTTTATGTGTTAATTTTTGTAAATACGGATGTCCAAAAGCGACGTTATGCGAAAACTTTAGCAAAGTTAAAAATTTATTAGTTATTTTTTAACATTTCCTCAACGCCTTCGTAAGTTAGACTATATAACACCAAAGTACTTAACATTCAATAATGTATTAGATTGCTTAGAATATTTTATTAAATTTTTAAGATTACTGGGTAGTTAAAAAATACATATAAAAAGGCGGTTATATTCGTCAATTGTTACAGTTATATCCAACTTAAAGAAAATTCCCAAACTAGTTTATTGAGAGTTGTCAACACCTCATAAAACACCAACGTCTGTGTAAAAAATGTTTTTATGCAAAATTTTAAACTAAGGACAATTTGTTTCAAATCCTATTAATTAAACTTTAAATCAGATAATCATCCTCAAATAAAATTTAATAAAGAAAATTACATTATGTCAACAGATTTGTCAATATGGACGATTTTAGTGTTTTAGATTACAAAAAGCTTATTCCAATCAATTTAAATTCAGTATGAAATACAGCAACGTATTTCGCTTAGTGGAAATATTAAATTTATTAGCTTGAAATTAAAAGTAAAATAAAAGATTCAAGAAAGATTTTTCATTTAAATTCATTTTCAGTTGAATTTTGTTGAATGTACTCAAGTGTGTAAAAAACAATATTTGTTTTATATGCCTATAAAGATATATATTAAATGTTTTTTGTTTTTTTTTGATTCAGCAAAATTGACAAAAAATCAATCATATCAACTATTTTTTTCCATTTTATAAACAAAATGAAATTCTACATTTAAAATTATTTTAAAAATCCATTATTTTTTTCAAAATTTATTTTAAGAAAAATTATAAAATTTATTTAAAATATTTTGAAACAAACATTACTTACTTTCTGCACTGAAAAATGTAGTTTAAAAATAAGACAAAGCAGGTCTTAACAATGATGTCAATTGACAAGTGATGATTTCATCATGTATTGACAACTTACGTGAGAGAAAGTTATCGTACGGAAGAACAGAAATTACACAATTATCTAGTTTTAAGTGAACCAACTTATTTACCTCGTTATTTTTAAGGAAAACTTTCAGCACTATTTTTTTGTTTTTTGTACTTAGCTTTCACATTTATGTTGCTTCATGGAAAAATATATTATAAAAAATTAAAATAAGATTGTTGAGAGTGAGATAAAATTTCATAAGGTATCTAATTTTATAGATACCTTTCTTATGAAATTTTATCAGAAGTGTACATAAAATACTATAATTTTATGTACATTTATTACATTTTACTGTTATTTGTATTTCCATTCATTTTATTACTAATTTTGATATTTCATTTAAGCAAAAACGTCATAACTGAGATAATATAAAAATAATATCATAAATTTCAAATACTAATACTTGTACCCTTCTCAGTTGAAAAATCAAATTTACTTCTCCACGTGTTTCGCACGCATAACTCAGATAATTTGACTTTTTATTGTAGTCTTTCTGGTCTTCCATACATTTGAATTACAGCCGTTTTATGGACACAAAAAACGTGAAATTATTTTTTTTTATACAGTGGGGGTGGGGGTCTGCTGATTGTTATAAGCTATACAAACTTATAATGCTGTAAAGTAAAGATAGATCTACTTAATAATACCATTGACTAAGCCGTTTTCACTAATTTAATAATATTTAACAACTTTAATGTAAAAATAAAATAATTTAAGAAATAACAAGTAATTGTTTTAAAAATTAATTTTTCATCGAAAAAGTTTTTTGCTTTCAGACAATATTATCCATATTCATAAAAACAACTCTAAAAGCATTTGAAATTAAATAATATCTTTGTTTTATTGAGTTTTTGTATGTTACAATTCAGAGCTGATTTTCAGGTAGGAGGGCCCAATTTAAAAAAAAGAAAAGAAATTTTTCCTCAAAGCCTTGTGCTTTTCAACTAATATAATCACTATTGTATGGGTATTGAATTTCTAGAGTTTTCATAAAATTAGCTATTGGAGGTGGAGTAATAAATATAAAAATTATTTTTGCCATGAGTTTAAAAAAAGAAAACATAATTTCCATCATTTGTGAATAGTTTCTGAAAGTTTTAATAAAATTCGACAATTATTTTTGCAAGGTTTTCAAAATTAATATCTGTCATAAAAAAAAATTATGCTAAAAAATTTGCTGTTATTTAGTACTTCAGCTGACACAATGAGTAACAAGGTTTTTTTTTGCGGGGGGTAATCAAAAGCTAGAATGTTCTAAAAAGGAAAAAAAAAGTTCTTTTCTTTTAATAACAAACATTTTGACGATAAAATTTTGTTTTCAAGTTTGGTGGATTCTTTTTCATCATGCTATGGATGCTCTCTTTTTTTTATAGCTATCTCACGGAAGATACGTAAAGGTTTAAAATTTTAAACTTTTTAAAATGAATTTTCTTTCATTTTAGCTTTAATTGAAGGCTAAAGGATTTTTAAAATTTATGATTTCTAGTAAGCAAAATACTCTGAGGTGTATTTCAAACAGAAATTATACTGATCGGAATCGATTTTTTTTTTTCATTAATATCGATCAAAACGGCCATTTTTGACATCTTTGTAAACAAAACTAATTCTCGGTTTTAAAAACCTTGCAAAAATAAAATATTTCTGAAACGTTATTTGAGTAATTAGTAAATTTAAAGTTAAATTAATCTGATTTGAAACAAATTACTTATAGCATAAAAATGTTGCATACAAACTACGGGGTCTCGTTTTTCTGACGTGTTAATGTTTTATGACGTGTTGATATATTTACATTCGATTGACAGCCGAACGTGTTCATAGGTATGGTGTAATAGACGAATAGACGATAATGTTAAAGTTTTTTTTCGCCGTTAAGTCGGGAGAGAACCCTTCAAACACGTGACCTTTAAATGCTAGATTTATCGATTTGTACATCCATATTTCAGAAATTCTGCACATAATCATACATACAAAAACAATTCGTAATTCTTTTAAGAATATTCGGGGTTGTCAGATTGTAGCGTTTTAGTTTTTACAATAAGAATGATCTCATTGAAAATGAATTTTAAAATATTCAAAAACTATGAATTATTCAATTTAAAATTATTTAAAAAATGAAAACAAATCTTGTAAAAAAAATTTTTTCTTCAGACAATTGTCATTAATTCATAAAAGCAATTAAAAGCTTAGAGAAGTTTTTTTTTAATGTCTTAGTTTTATTGCGTTTTTTTATTTTACAGATTTTCGGTAAGACCGGGTCAGATTTTGCAAAAATAAATAAATAAATCGGTGTTTCAAATTCTTCAAAGAATTCTGCTTTTAGTTTGTTTTTTGTTTTTTTAACTTTTTAAAGTCACTTAAAAAATAAAGGTAAATATTGGTTTTGTTACCCGTGCGTAGTGATTTTCTGCAAGTCTGTAAAAGAAGTAAATAGGCCAAATTTTCTTATTACGCCGGCGTAGGTATCCCGCATTGAATAGAGATTCATGATGGCAGTAATGGGGGACGAATGACCAACAAGAAGTCCGATTTTTTTTTCTTGTCGATAACTCCAAAACCGTAAGGTTTCTTCATAATTTAATTGTTAATTCGAGTTCAGTATGCACGGAATTATGACGATTTTAGAAAAATTTTAAGGGATATTAGCGCAAGGGTAACAAAACCAATATCAAAATAAAAATCATCTCGTCGAATTTCAAGTTTTCATAAAACTAAGTAAGGTGAAGAAACGTGTAAAAAATATATTTTTACCAAGATTTCTAATTAAAAAAAAAATAAAATAATGTCATTAATTTGTCTGGATAAGTCCTGAAAATTTCATTAAAATCTGACAATTATTTGATTTTTGCAAGTATTTCCAAATTAATGTGTCTGTCACCACAAAAAATGGCCAAAATTTGCTATGCTAGAAAAGTTAGTACAAGTTTTTTCATCAAAATTTCGAATGTTGTAAGAAAAAAAGAAATTTAATTAACTAATCAAAAAAATACTTTGGTCCTCCCTCTTAACGATAAAACTGTTTTCATTACGTTTTGGGGCCTGTTTTTTTATTGTTTTCGTGGAATCACCTAAAGTAAAACAACAAAAATAACGCCTTTTACATACACAAACATATATAAAAAAACAAAAAAACATCACTTTACGCACACACATATCCTTTTTTATACACATAAAACAAATATTGTTTTTTGTTTTTTTACACACACACAGTTACAGATATCTTTAAACTCTGCTCAGTTCTCAATCAATCTCCATAACAAGGAAAGTAGCAAATAATTTGTCATAATAGAAAATATATGCCTTCAGTTCAAAAAAAAAAAAAAAAAAAAAAAACCTTTCACTTCATTTAAACTCGATCAAACTAATGGTAACATTTTTTAAAAACACTGTATAATTCTACAAGAAAAATAAATTTTCTGAAAATTTCGAGATGGATTTGCAAGAAAAGATTAAAATTCGACAATTCGCTTGTTCTTTTGTTGTTTTCGTATAAGGGTCTTGAAATCTTCTAAAACAATACGCAAATCAAGTGCAATTTGGAGTCACTCAAATTCATATTTTCATAAAAGTTTATTTAAAAGTTTATAATTTCAAAATACAAAAAGCAATTCCCCGTTGGTGTTAATTTCGATATTTTTTTCACAAGGAAAGAGGAAAATAATATTAATTATATAACTACAAATCACGAAAACACAGTTAAAAATTTTGTTAGTTTATGTTGCATTTTTCCACAGAATATTTACCAGATGCATAAAAATTGTGGTATTATAAATTTCAAATCTTTCATTTTTTGCGTAACTAACGTACAATGTTATTTAAAATAACTTTCATTTTTAATCAAGTTTCAAGTAGAGCATGAAACATTTTCAGCCAGGAGAGTCCTATGTTCGTACCGACCGACATGCCATTTTTAGTCTATACTTCCGAGATATATAAAATTACTTTAAGCATCAAAATTTTACTTTTCGGTGCATTGCTGGATAAAATAAGTACAAGAAAAGTAGAAAACCTGAATTCATGTAATCCCAGTTTTTCTCGAAAGATTGATAGTATGCAAGGAAACAAGGCATTATTTTTAAAATTAAAATATAATAATTTGTATCCAATGTATGTTGTTAAAAAAACAGTTCATGAAAATTGAAAAGAGAATTAAAAAAAATCAATTACTTAATTGCTTTTGAAGTCAGTTGGCTGCATAAAAGTAAAATTAGTTCTTTATTCTGGAATAATTATTTTGTTTTTGGCTTAATAGTTTATTAATGCAAGTTATTTTTAATGTAGTTTAAAACGGTTTAACAAGAATAATTAGGCAAACGGGAAATAACGCGAGCTGTGGAAAATCTTTCCTCTTTCTGGTTAAGAACGAAAGAAAATTCTAACAAGAACTTAGGTTTAAAAATTTCTAAACTGTAGAGAATGAAAATGGAAAAGTCAAAAATATACTGAAAACAAAACATGAAATAAAAAAAATTCTCAAAATATATTTTTCCTTTCAATATATAACATATAGACATAAACAAACATCTTCATTAATTGCTACCAAAGAAAATATTTGCAATATGGATAGTCTGCAGGGTGGGTCCATAAAATAATGAAGGAAGACTGATTGTATAGAGGAAGCGTTTAAATAAAAGTTTATATACCGCGCTACCCAGAAGACGAGGTAATAAAAATATCAACAGAGAAGCTAAGGAAAAGAAAATTGTTAACATTTTGATTTTGAAGATAACCCACTTTATGAATCAGTCCTGGAATCACCTTATTTAATATTTTTCTTTTTAATTAAATTGTATAATCATGTTTCATCAATAATGATTTTTTAATTATCAACTAGTCCGACCAATTTCTGACAAGATTAATAAAATAAAGACCTGGCCAAGGTAAAATAACCATCGTTGTATTATATTTGAACAGAGCAAGAGTTTATCACTTTTATTGCAAGGTGTATGTCGGCAGTCGGGCGTTGATGGCCTGTTATGGTGATCCTTGAGGATAACATGGTACGTCCTGTGGTAACAGAGTTCCTCTGTGAATGCCTTTACTCTTTCACAGTCATAAGATTCAGTACCATCACAGGCACACGTCTGCAATTTTTTAGCCTTAAATTGTTGATGCAATACATTCAAGCTGTTATTACACTTGGCTGTGCACTTATCACCAGAGATTAGCCTCTGGCAATTGTCCACATAAAAACTGAGAGCTACATAACACGATGTATCTGCTTCGCATGTCCATTTGGCAAGAGTGCAAGATACCCGTGTTGTGTTGTCATCTACACTGTCAAGTTCGCCGATTACATCCTCTGTGCAGATCTCTACGCGCAGTTTTCTCTCCTGACACACCTGGTTATCCTTGCAGTCACAGTTCATAAATGCACTGCCTGCACGGTCTTCGGTAGTCAACAGTGAAATTAAAGCTCGCTTACAACCCACTGTGCACTTTTTCACTGTACCATGAATCACAGATTCACAAGCGTAAAAGAAGTTTTGAAGAGCAACGCTACAACCAGTTCGACGAAGGCAAGTTCTCTGCACTGTTTCACAACTTTCTCCAGAAACTACCAGGTCGAGAGACAAAGTATTATTCAGTATGTAGACGAACGCTAATATCCACACTCCACTCACATTCATCGTACAACCAGCCTTCATAAAAAATGCTCTATGAGCTTTTTCGTTTCCAGCCTTATTTGATTTTCCCCCGTATACTTGCTTTACTTCTCGTTACCCCCTTTTCTGTAACAAGCCTGTAGCAGCTACCATAACCTCGAGCAAAGTGATGAAGGGCTTTTCTAGCTAACTCTTCCTTTTCCTCACAAGCCAACGCCGCCGCCTCCTACCAAATATTACTTCTCTCACTAAATGTTAACTGCTGTTCTCGTACGAACTATTAAAGATCCCCAATTCTTATCGAAAAATATTAATTAAAATTTAAAATAAACATAAGAGTCGAAATTTAAGTCAAAGAGAAACAACACTTTTTTAATTAAAAAAAGGTTCAATTAACAGCTACGAAGTTAAAATTCCCATTGAATCGGCAAAAGTCACAATAATGTCACAATGATTGATAGAAAAAAATATAAACCAAATAAAAAGTTATTAAAAATTAAAATAATCGTACGACGTAACATCAAGACAATTTTGTAGGAAATAGTTACTAATCTTTACTCGATAACTACACATAAATTGCCAAATTTTATTTTTAAAAAACTTTACGGACAGCTACACAAATTCGTGTTGAGTTGGTAGACTCCTCGAGACTGAATCATTTTTTTTAAACTGGAATTTTTTTAAATAAAGATTTTTTAAAAATAGAACAAAAAAAGTTATTTCTGAAATTAACATATCACATGAAATGATAAAGAAAAATGTAAGAAAAATTCCAATAGTATTTTTTGTTCTTTGAGATCAAAAAATATTTTATGAAAACGATTATTTAAAGAAATAAAAAGTGAAAAATTTAGTAAACAAAGTATTTTAATTTCTAAATAGAAAAAAAGGTGTTAACTTACACAGAAAAAGTATTTAAGAGGAACCACAAAAAAAAGTTTTAAATGGAAGACAACTGAAAAATATTTTAAAATGGTTTGCAAACATATCAATGCACTTAGACTAAAAATCTAAAAACTCCTAATTTAAATAATCTATAAATTGTTGTCATCATGATCTTCATCTGTAAAATAACGCCTTTTATAATTATTATTACGAAAACTTAAGATTTTCCCCTTAACTGCATATTGCAATACCTAAAAATTTATGTTTGTCCCTGCATAATAACTTACAATGAATATATTGGTTGATTATTCTACAAATTGTGTAGAAAATTCTGTTGAAAGTAATGTTGAAAATAGACATTTCATTTATTTATTCTTTCAATCAGTGCGTCTTAGCTACGACAAAGTTTTCAGTTATTCTCGCACTCACTAGGAGTACGAGAATAATAACAATTAAAAAGCATAAATAAATGATTACGAGACTGCGCACCCGTAGTTAATATCATAATATCCCATCAAGTTTTGTAATATTTTAAAATTATTTTAATTAGTTGCAGAGAATATTTTCTCAGTGCTTATTGTATAATTATTAAATTAAATTAAAAGGATATCAAGTTTTTAAAAACAAAATCCTATATAGTGATATTACCATTTTGTAAGAAGAAATAAAAACTTTAAAAAAATATAGCATTCATTTTTAGTTAGTAAAAAAATAGTAAAAAATCGATATTACAGAAAATTTTTAAAAAACTCTAAAAAATTCAAATATTTTTATTACAGATAAATAGTTCTAGCTAGACTATGAACTAAAAATATAAAAAAATATATATTTTTAAATTCATAGTCTACAACTATTTATTATCTGTAATTAAAAAAATGTCTTTAGAGTATGTTGTAATTTTTTGTAATATCGATTTAATGAATGAATGCTATATTTTTAAATTTTAAAAGTCTAAAAACAAAAAATAAGGGGCCATATTTTATTTTTATTCTTTTAATAATTTAAGAAGACTAAGGCAAGGCACCGTATAAAATTTTTCTTTTGGTTCTGATTTTTCATTTTTTCCATATTTATTTTTCAAGAATATATCTTTAAAAACTAAAAAGTGTAAAACTCAATGTAATCCTCCTCGATAGACAATGAAAAATCATCACATTTAAAATAAAATAAAAAAAAAAAACATCGGTGGGTGGGGATGAAATCGCGCGAAAAAAAAAAATTTTTTCCTAGTTTCAAAGAAGAGAGATTACTTCTGTGTGTTCTCTTGTACTTTTTTTTTTTTTTTTACATAAATGCCAAAAATTTCTATATCCAATAATAATTTATAAGATTTGTAAAGTCGAAGTATATCCCCCAAAACCAAAACAATTTTAATTTAGTGACACTGTTTTCACAAAATAAACAAAAATATTTCTGATTCTACTTAAAAATTTTTAAAAATCATTATATCGCATTTTTTTCTATTTTTTTTTTTTTTTTCATTTTTCGATTACTAGAAAAAACGACCATAAAATTAAGTTTTATACATGTTTCATAGCTTTTTTTTTTTTGACTCTGGTGTCCATTTTTCATGGTGGAAATATGGAGATAGCAACACCTACCTAACTGCTAGTTAAGAGTGGTGCCACAGGTAACAATGAAACAATGAACTATAGGCTAGAAAAATTGTAAAACTGAGACAGTCACATTGCTATTTCACGAGAAATTAAATAAAAATCGGTACATTACATGAAGATTTGAACGAGTTACAACAGATCATAACAATTAAGTAAGTTAATTGAATCAATGCGAAGAAGGGTAACACGGTAACTAAAAAATAAAAATGCTAATTAAAATTAAATACTTGTGTAATTAAACTCATTTTACTCCCATTATTCTAGTTATCGCAAATTCTATTTTGATGAATTATCATATTCTTTATAAAATGGCTACAAAATTCTAATTTTTGTTTTTGTATCAATATACACTGGACATTTTTAGCATTACGAGTAACTTAAGAAGATAAACACTCTTTTGTTCGCTTTGTTGTAATTGTTGATTGCTCTACAAAGCCAAATATGCTTGTCTACTCAACATGCATACATTCAGAGGCAAGTCTTGCCGCAGCGACAAAATGAAATATAACTTTTTTTCACCAATTATCTGTTTTTGTTTCAACAAAAAGTAAATTATCATTTTTTTTTTAATCGCATTCATAACGGCTTGAAAGCCCCTCACATTCAAGGAAGGAAAAGAAATACGAAAGTTTATTCACATCAAAATATCGCCAAAAAAAGTTGATTCCGATACACAATGTTTTTTTCATTTTTTTTATTCAGGAAATATATTTTCACCGCAAACAATAATTTGGATCCTCTCACCACGTTTCTATTTTGTCCTCGCTAAACTTGCTTCTTTTAATGTGCGTGCGGCGCGCATGTGGATTGTAAAAAAAAAATGCTTACTTGTCAGTTGTTTTTGTTGGGTAAAGTTTCATGCTTGATTAACCCGAATAGACACTTGAAAATTTCGATGAAAACTTTATTTTTCCTAATGTATTTAAAATACTCCGACTTATGCTGTGTATCTTTTAAATTCATTGTCGTGAAACATGAATAGACGAGTGTCTGTAAGGATAATTTTTCAATAAATTTTTTCGGTGCCGCTTTAGCGTGTGTCCTAACGATCAGTTTCTGCTTTAGTGTGTCTCCTACCACCACATTTGTATCCTACAAGGCATTGTCCCGACTTTTTTTCTCGAAAAGACATTCAGAATGTTTTTATTTAAAGAATTCAAATAATTCGTTTTCTGATTTTTAGTCAAATTTCTTATTTTAGAATTTTTTTTTATAAATTTTATACTACAACAATAAATGGCATCGCTCCTTCCATTTTTTGCTTTTCCCCTTAAGGCTTGTACGTTAGATAATGTAGGATACAATTGTGGTGGTAGGACACACGCTAAAGCGGTGCCGTTATTTTTCACAGCAGTACAATCATATTTAAGTTGACTAGATATTTTGCACGTAGTTTTTATCTTCACTTTTCCATATTTTCGTGTTGTATGTCAAAGTTTTTTTTTCTCTAACTGATGACATTTTCAAGTGTAAAGTATAAACAACTCACTTTTTTTCTGGAAACAAACCAGATTATTACAATACAATCCCTTAAGGCTTAAAGAAACACGCATTTTGGAGTAAAGAAGACGTTTGTTCTTTCGCATGTTTCAGACAAAGAACAACTCTCCACTCCACATTGTTTTATTTATTCTTCTGCTTCTTCAAGTTTCGAACATATTCTTTTTATTTGGATGTTCTGTGTAGTCAAGTAACTATTTTATTACACTTTCTGTTTTCAATACGCACTATTACTTTGTAAGGCACGGTAATCAAACCAAGAGATGTGATAAAAAAGTTAACTCTGAAGCAAAAAATATGATGATTCTCTATTCTACAACAAATCACGATGTCATACTACACAACAAAATCCAGAAAGCTTTTCAAAGGATGAAATAAACTAAAGTACTACTATACACATGCCACTACGATCGCTCCCTTAATGGAGGAAGAAAAAGACGAGAACAATCGACATAAACATTTTAGGTTAATATTGTCTGCAATAAACTTTTTATTGTTTAAGAAAATCAATGGATGGAAGTTACTACGTTTTTTTTAGTCACAACACACATTTACTTGCAGCAGATGTGTGTCGAATTTATAAAAGAATGATTGAGATGTAAACTTCAAAAATATTTTTCTCAAGTAGCCCATCAAATACACAATATTTATTTGTTTTTCAACATAAAAACGCATAACACCCTCACCATGAATTTTGAAAATTCCATACATCTAGGAAAAAGTATTCACATTGTGAGACGGTGAAAAAATGTAAATAAAAAGAAATTAAGAGATGAACTAAAAACTAAAAAACACTTGAGAAAAGTTGCAGTAGTGACTGGTGAAAGATGGCAACAAATAGTATACTATTATTTGATGAAATTTGAAAGATGGCAACAAATAGTATACTATTAGTATAATATACACTGCTTGCTAAGTTGTTTAAAGAGTTGATATGGTGTGTACTAAGAACTATCGACCTCAAATTTTTTACCTTTTTTTTTAGTGAAAATTCATTACACGCACAAAAATTTATAATTTTATTATATATATACATACATAATTTTATAATTTTACTACACATATTTTATTTTTATTATATAATTTTATTTTTAATTTTCGCCTCTACTCAATCAAATAAAAAATTGAAAAGTTAATAATAGGCAATTTTTTTCTTAGAAAAACGCCATAAACAAAAAGTAGTGTTTAGCTTTCTTTCATAATCGATTTATTTGACTTCTGAAAAATGAAACCAATGAAAAAGCTCAAATTCTCCCACCCTTGTACTGTTTAAGTTTAGTGTTCACTGTTCAATTATTATTCTGTTGGTTAACAATGAAATCACGAATCAATTACTTACTCCATTTTTTCAATATAACATAAATAAAAAATATAAAATAAAAATGAATTCCTTTGCTTCATTTATTACTGCTATTCTGATATGGTATTGAAATGTAAAATGCATTTGTAATGACTGACTTAAAAACTTACTCAGGTCTTATTCTCAATCATAAACTGAAACATGACCTCAAAACTTAATCTGGCATCATTATTTCCTACAATCACATTTCAGTTCTCTGTACAGCGGAGATCTTGGGGTTGTACTTCAGTCTCTATATAGAGTCTATACGGCTTACGAAAAATGGGTCATTTGCATGGATGAGTGTTGAAAAACAATTTCTGATAAAATTAGTTTACTAACGCTGCAAACATAAATCAACACAATTTAAAATTATTGAAGAGTTGTGTGTTGCTATTAAGTGTTACTGTTAATTATTGAAAATCCAAATATTTGTAAAACGTCTATTAGTGTTATTTTTTATTTTTTGTTATATGCGTGTTTTCATTATTTCCATCTATTTCTTCTCGAAAGACAAATAATTGTATGTCGGCATAGACTATTTTAAATTAATAACTGCAAATAATAATACAATTATGATTATACCATGCACACATTAGATTAGCAATTTTTAGTTTTAAAGTAGATTATGTTTACCACGAAATATAATTTCCTTTTTTTCAAAAAATTAATTACAATTACACTGTCGGAAGCAGCACCGTCTAAAATATCTGAAAACAGATTTTAGAAAAATTCATGGATTTGGAAATTTATTTATTAACATTACATTGCCAAACATGTTTGAAAAAAATCCAAGTTATTTTTATCAATCCTTCTCTGCAAAAAGCAATTTTGGTATGTCATAAGAACTTTGTGAAAGTTAATACTTATCATTCAAAGTTATTAAGTACTTTTTATTTAAGTACTTTAAGCGACAAGCTCCAAATAAATATGAAATTGTGTCGATTCCGTATGTCAATTGCTATTTAATATTTATATTTGCTTTGTTAACTGTAATTGTTCACACCTCTTTCCGTGACTCTTCCCACGGTAATTGAGAGTTTGGACTATTGCGACACCCAGCCGTCGACCCGTGGTCAACTCCCAGTCACGGCGCGAAACTGTAATGTTCCTTCGTTTTGGGGTTGACTCTTTGTCGCCACCACCAGCCTGTGTCCCGGTCGATCGGTGGTCGTCGCTATTCGGCGAAATCCCCTGGTCAGGATACCTATATGGGACAATGGCCCGTCCAGGGTCGAATTCTGGTCGTCGATGTTAACGGCTTCACCAGCTGTACCAGTCCAATACCAACTCTATCGTTCACAGCTCACTTGCAACATCTGGTTACTGGAGTAACTGCTTCGATCTCAAGTCTAACCTACCCACGTTGTGACTTTGATCTTAGGTAGACGGGATCAATCAGGCGTCAGGCCGTAGTGTAGGCCGAGTCCGGACTGAAGGTGGTATCGCACAAGCGTAAAGAAAAAAATAAATAAAGAAAAGAAAAACCCAAGAGGTTCAAGTATGTTAAGAATAACAAATTAACTTTATCCTTCTATTATATACAGGAGTGTGTTTTTCTCCCAGCCCGTTTTCTACGAAATGTGACACTTCTATGTTTCAAGCAAGTTGATATCTTAAGTCAGCTGATTTAGTTCTTAGGTGCTGGCTTGGCTTCGTTCGTCAGTATAACTTGCTATTGGTAGAATAGGCAAAGTCGGAGGTCGTGGAATCTCTCGGTCAGCTTCAGCGAGGCATCACTCTGGTTAAGCTCTGACTCTAACTCCAAAACCAGCTCAACTGCGACTCCAACTCAGAACTCCAACTGATTGTCCTAACGGCCCGAGGATGTTCGTTTATATGGGTACCGACCAAAACCCGGTGCAGGGCCAGACGCGGCCTGAGGTTCTCGGTAAATCTCAATTCCCAACAAGAAATCTCTTTGTTCTCAGGCCAGGAAAATTGATTACTTCCCATTTTTTGGAAAATTAATCACTTTCCATTTGGTGGGGGGGGGGTCTCCCTCCTCCTAGACTCTTCCTCTCTCACATTGATATCTCATACCAATCCCTTCAGTGGGCGTTAATAACTTCTCCGTCCTTCTCATCCATTCACCTCCGCCTATCACCACTGCTACCACTCGACGAATAGCATCCCGGCTATGCAGGTGTGGCTAAGATGGCCTCCTTAAAATTATAATCAAGAATTTTTGTTTAAAAAATTCTTTTTTTTCCCCATCGGCCAAAATTTTTACAAATTCCACATTGCCACTTAAATTTCTATCATATCTTTTGGCCACCCAGAATTCACCTAGCCAGCACTCTCTACCGACTCCATCAATCACTGTCAAAGTTTGCCATCTGGTCCCTTCGTGAAGTTAGCTTTATAATGGAATATAATGGCTTGTTGAGAAATTAAATTCTTTTATCTCGCCAAATCTCAATTCTCCTCTCTATTTTCTGTCCCATGCCAAAATATTACAAACGCCATATTGCTATTCAATGTTTCAGCGTCTGAAGCGACACGTTGATAAGGTAAATAATAACAATCCTCTCCACCTATGTCGAGACAAATACTAAAATTTTTTAATCACCACATTGCTTTTCCTCTCCGGTGGCCAAAAACAAAAAAAAAACGATATATTGGAAAGATAATTAACATTGATTCTCCTTGTCTGTATCAGCGATCGTCTCAAGCCGAAATTTTTATGACCGCCATGGTCTGGCCGATATCTTAATATTTGCTTTTCTTCCTATCTCCCTCGGCAAGACATTACTCAACCTGACAAAACCTCACATATGGCTTTTTCCATGGGTTTACTGTCTTTTGTGAAATGTATCTTTTTCGTAAATAAAATCAAATCTTTTTTTTTAACATCTAAGTATTTCCTGTTTTAATTTCTATGGTTAATTATTTAGCCAATTACCATAGCTAAATAGTGTCACACTATTGAACTTATTCTTTGTGTTGCACTCCTTAACACATTTCTCAAATGCTCTTTCAGTTAGCGTCTAATGTTGACTGGCGATCTAATTTCCATGTTAAAAAATGTGATTCTACTGAATTTTCAGGTTTGAGTCACTTTTTGGAGTATAGTGTGAGAGATGAAATTGTGAGCTGGGGTGGGATTGGTCGTTCGGTACAGTCTGTCGAAATTGTACTAGAGTGTTTTCATTTGATAAAGGAACTGTTAGTTGAAATGAGTGATACAAAGTAAATCTCTAAAGGTCAGATTTGTTTTGATCGGGGATATGAAACTGTCAGATGGAGGTGACGATGATATGTGTGATAATCAGGTCAAATGAGTGTAAGATTCCGGAACACGGAAAAATTTCCACTGAATGTGGATAGGTGCGATACAAGGCCGCAGTTTTGATTGCGTCAACAGAGAAAGGCTGGGTTGGAGCTTCTCGTGTCCTCCTCTCATACGTAACACAAGGTAATTATTTTGATTGGACCACCAATCATATTGGGCTCCTGGGAGCTTTCCTCCTCCAAACCTTCGATGCGTATGACACAAGACAATTAGTCTAGCGTTAATATCGTCTAGCAGGGAAATTGGGGTTTGCACCCCCATAAAAGCAGGCACCGAACAAGCTCAGCTCTAGTAGACAAACATTCTCCCTACTGAATGACCATGGCATCCCAATCAGCTAATATCCTGTTATCTATGCCCCATTTTAAACTCCATCGGTCAGCTGACTTCACCTAAGTAATTGAACGACTGTTGAATGGCTGTTTAGCCAAAACTGCAACCGCTACTCAAACTCTCCCACCTACCGCAACAATTCCTTATACACGGAAACTTCTTCAAACGTTCCTTAGTGGTTTTTTCAGCATGCCTCTATGAAAATGACTCCACTGGACCTGGTTGGTCCTGTCTTCTATCACAGCTGGTATGATCCCCGATATTTTGATGGGAACCTCTTGTCGGGTAATTTCATCATTCAATTTCTTTTTTTTATTCTACTTCTTGCACATTGGTCAAGATTTGACAATATATATTTTCATTACTACAACTCTGTGGCCGGGGTCTAAGGAGGGGATGAACTTGACATTTGTGATCAGAGTTTTCTTTGTTGTAAGTACTAAGGTCTATCATGGACATGTAGTTCTAGATTTCTTCGTTCCAATGATACAAGGTTAACTATGAGAGTGCTCAAAGAGTATATTCATAATGCTTCAACTACTTTGCCATCTCTGTTACTATCACCAAACCCCATACGCTCTTTAATGTTCCTCTGTCTACTTCTTTCTACACCAACATGACTACTAAGATCCCCCATGATGATTATGTATCTGTGCGGTATATGGTTTATTCTCCAGTTCTTCATAGAAGTTGTCTTTCTCTCTGTAGATGAAACCTGGATAGAATGATTATATCCAGGTTTTCATCTACTAGCTTCATAATTATTCACAAATATCACTAAGCTTAGCCAAATAAAGAACCTAGTAGGAATAGAAAGGAAAAAGAGAACACGTGATTCTCTATCAGTGGTGGGTACGAAATAATAATAACTCCCCTTACCCACTCCCTTCAAATTCGGCTGAGTTGAGGAAAAAGACGGAAAGAAATTTTCAAGTCTATGTGAAATTTTCTTTGGACCAATGAAAACCTGAGAACATTTCGCTGGTTACTGTTATTATTGTAAAAATAAAGTGGTTCAAGCAGACTGAAAATCTTGGCAATAAAAAATCTGAGGTGAAATTTCAGATGAGCATTTGGTGTGGCTAATACTACAAAACCACTTTTGGAATATGACTTCCTAAATCACTATAGACTACAGTGGATTGTAAAAATAACAACTTGATCGATACAATTACCAATAGTTGTTAACTTGTGTTTTAAACGTTTCAATCCATACGGATGAAAATGCAAAGAGGACTTAACTAAAAATTATGAAAAACTACCCTAATCTGATATCCCCTCCATCAGAACCCTAACGCAATCAATCAAAAGTATTTCATAGAATTGAAACAGCGTGTAATACCCCTTTTATGAAAGTGCGACAGCTGTCGAAGCAGAAGTTTTATATAGCCAAGGACGAATTTAAAAAGCTTCGACAAGCTGGCATAATTTCCCCTTCCTTGGGAGTATGTTGTTCAGCATTTCCCATCAGACGGCATGTACAGGTCAGGAAAGGTATTTTTAGTGCTACAGAACTTGACATCTTAGGATTTAATATTTCGAAGGAAGGAACATACTAGGAGTGACGTACAACCTTTCTCTAATCACTTCTAGGTCATGCAAATAAACATTGTGGGTCCATTGCCACCAGTAAAGAAAAAAAACAGACCCTTATTTTTTCGCCATATCGGTATCTATTAACCATGATTAACAGAGCTATTAGATGGATAGAGGCAACCCATCTAACTGAACTAACTACACACAATGTCTCTACTGCTTCAATTAATACATGGGCATCCAGATTCGGAGTACCCTTGCATATCATCATGTATAAAGGTAGTCAGTTTGAGTCCGAGTTGTTTGCAGAGCTATCAACAATCATAGGCTTTCATAGACTAAGAACAACTTTGTATCATCCTCAGACAAATGGATTTATTGAACGCGCACATAGGATGCTAAAAACAGCGATAATTACTAAGAAGTGAGCATGACTATCAGCCCTACCTACTGGTATAAGAATTACACTCAAGAAATCAGCTTACTGACCATATTCAACAATCTAAGTATTTCAAACTATCTGTCTTCGTCTACTTTTGAATGAATGCAACAATATATCCCTACTGTGAGAATCGAACTCTCTTATCTTTGTTTTAGATATTTTTTAATATCATTTTGTGTCAGATCATCCATTATGTTGTATGAACATTTCTTATTCAGGACAACTCGTTAATTGTTAAAATTACCCGTGTGTTTCCTCATCATTACAATCCTCCATTAATCTTCTTGACGTGGGTAAATCAGCTGTTCATTTTAACCCTGAAGTCCTACGTCACTATAATCTGCTAACTCTTGACTTGCGAGGAAACACATACCTATTCTTACTGCATTCTTCACAAGTGAACATGTCTGACAACAAACGGGAGATAAAACATTCACAGAGGTTGGCGAATCAATACAATTAATATCCATTAAACCACTTGTGGCACAGTTCAATATTATGGGGATAAGGACTCTCATACAGCGTTTTAGCTTACTACTTTCAGGACTGTTCACAATCAGTGCAAGAGATTCTTGGAAAATGCTAAGAGCAGCTATGCACAAGCATTCCATGTTGTCTGTGCGAGCAAAGTCAGAAATGAGGTCGGCTGCCAGGTTCTGGCCATCGAGATTCTTGTTTGTGTTCCCATAAAACCCTGGTATCGTTTACTAGTGATCTGAAAATGTAGATCATTAATACATAGCAGAAAAAGTGTGAGACTGAAGAGATCACCTTGGAGCTTCAAAGTCTAACACTTTCGCTCCGGCCCCTCAACTTCCGGCGTCTTACTCTCGGGGTTGAGGTGTCTACTCGGTCCTAACCGAACTTAAGGGAGTGGCCATAGGTCCCCTGAGCATCCGTAGATTATTCGACCGGTCCGCTGGTTTAGTCCTGCTTCCTTCCTACGTTGTGATTTGTTTGATCCAGAAAGCAGAAGTGGTGTCCGGCCATTCACGGTCGACTGAAGATGTAGACACGGCTGGGGACTCTGCGCTAAGAAATTTAGAATGCAGCAAAAAAACAAAAAATTAATATCTGCAGAAATCCGGACAAACATCAATTCAATGGTTGAATTGTTAATGTCTTTTATATAGCAAAAAAGAACAGTAGAGAAGAGAAACGGGTTACAGAAAAGAAAAAGAAAACAATTCATACACTGGATTCTAGACAGAGAGAGAGAGAGAGAGAGTATATGTGATTATCTTGTTGTTAAATCGTCTCAGAACGATATATGACTCTTGCGATGGAGGGATAAAGATTTCTGTGAGAGGCTTAAAGTTATAGTGGCGTTCCTCCTCCCAACGTTCGCCATGGCCAATTCTCTCTTCAAGAATTTTCTCCAGTCTACCTTTTTCAGCATAACTACGCGTTTATATAGATAAACCCGGCTGGTTTTCACTGACCCTGGGCCCTACTACTTCGCACGTGATTATCACGGGGTTCTGGCTGCTTCAACAAAAATCATGTGAAGTCCAAAGTTCCTTCTAGCTTACTCAGCTCTATTTCAATTTTAATCGATAAAAATTATTTCGACTATTTCCATTATCTCCTGATGATCCAGATTCAATGGGTACAACTTCTGCCCTAGATCAGATTTCCCCATCAGTAAACAAAATGCTCTCATTTAATTTTGCTACACAAATCTACTCCAATTTCACTAAAAAAAAAATACGTGTTTGTGTGTGTGTGTGTTTCCCAGACTCTCTCTGTCACATTTCCTCCCATAGCCATCTGTCATTTACTAGTAAATGACACACGAGCTTTCATATCAACAAAATATGAGAAAACCCAGTCAACCATGCTTCTTACTAGGGGGATACTTAAACATACGTCTCTTCCAGCATGCAAAGGTAGAGTCCTCAGTGCTTCTTAGGGCTCATTATGTTGGTTCAGGTCCTTCCACGACAATCATGGACTCTTCTTCAATATCAGTTAGGAGTCCCAATGCACTCGGGTCGGACCTACTTTGGTAAAGTGCACTAACTGGAATCCCTCCTTCACTCATGCACTCCCATGCCAGTTTATTTTGCCCGGTCGAAAACACCGCACACCTCTTCAACCACCACCAAACCAGCAAGGCCACGACTATCATTAGTATAATTCCCACAACGGTCGACCAGGTTATTATAGCAACCAAATTCTCTCTCCAGCCCGAATTCGGCGTACCTATCCTATCTAACTTCGACTTCAACCGTCCAAGATCAATCTTATCGATTGGCTTTAACAACGCCTGCATCTTTTCTAGCGACATCTTAGGAATCCCATCCATCCACTGGTATTCGTTCCTACCAGCTCTAACAAAGCCTCCTTCTCTTCAAACTTCTCTTCTGCTTCTGTAGGGAGGTAAAGAGATAGATGGACCATGAGCTCCACAACCAATGGGTAGCTCTACAAAAAACAAAGGCGGAATAACTCTTATCATAGTGGTGGACTTCCTTTCACACACCTTAGATAATTCAATCTCTTCTTGTGTGGCCACCGCCCAAATTCCGTCAGAGACACTGGTTGCTTTAGATAACATTAAACTAGCCAACACCTCTACCTAACAATGATCTCTAATTCCCTTCTTATTTTTCTTAAATAAATCTAGTACACACAGATTATGACTACCTGTCACGTAAATTGGGCTTACAGACCCACAGTTACCTAAGGCATCATTCTTGCATTTTTCTGTTTCTCCCTTTGTTAATAGCATAAACTCTGCCCTGGCTAGGTTTAGGGCAACAAATTCCATCTCTACCTTGTACCTAGCCACCGATCTTATCTTCGGCCTTAGTTTTGGATAGGGAAGGGGAAGATTCATCACCTGATAAATTTCAAAGGTACTATTTCTGTCCAGTAATGGAACCGACACTAGCAATTTGTCATCTTCCAACAAGGTAGTACATCCCAAGGCACTATAATATCTCCATAACTGCTGGGTGGGGTCTACAGGTAATCTAAGATGATGGGGTAGTTAATCGTTCTGGCATTATTATACTCGGAGACTGGTGTCCCAGCGACAGCGTGTCTAATTGTGCTCTCACATGCTCTAACAACACCGTTAAAGAGTGACTTGTTTGACGTACCTTACTCATTATAGCTAATAATTGAAAATACCTTTGCAAAAACCCCTCTAATTTCTGTAATTCGGTTGTTACAGGAGTGATTACATTTATCACTTCTTTTCTAAAAACCTGTAGGTGAGAAATCAGCCAATTAATACTCCCTCTATTCTTAGCCAATTCCAGCCTAGTAACAATGAGTATAGATACACTCTCTCTAACCGACTGAGCCATTGCTTGTTGTCTCTATTCTACCACCTTTAATTTACTCTCACTTCGCCTTCAGAGACTGTACCAAACAACACGCTTAATGACTTTCCCATTATGGGTAATACTGCCCTCTTTTGCCTGGTCCGTAACAACTTTATTCCTTTCAAATTGTAACTCATATCCTTCTATTTTCTCTCAAGTATTTAGGGATTCCTGCGCAAAGGGGTATAATATACGGTGGTATTCTGGAGTCTGTAAATAGTCTCCGGTGACTTGTGTCCTGGCTGTATCTAGTTTGTCCACTTCAGTCTTCAACTGACCCAGTAACTTCTCATACGGCTACAGGTCTATCACCAAAGTTATCAACCACTTTGATCTAGTTATAATCACTTCGCTAGTCTTGTTAAATACAGTATTCTCACTGTGTTCCCAGGTATTAGCTACCACAACTAGCATCGTCAGTACCACGAGCCTCCTCTCGTCCATGTCTGCAAGGAGATGGATAAAATAATTCATCTTACTCAATCATTCTCTTATTGTTTTTTTATCGGGTGGTTACATCTTAGAGCGATACCTCAAGCACCTACCCCCACCCCCACCAGCGCCGTGCATGCATGGGTCCCGTCCACACAGTTCACCAGCACCGATGATAAATGCACAGTTAGTCCCAGACCGTCACTCATTCATCACAGCCACCTTACTGGTTTCACTTAATCCTTGGGCTCGGGTTGTACCGCTCCCCTCAATCGCCGTTTTAGTGGTAATTCCTCATTAACATTAAGTGCTTTTTCAGCCCGCAATTTATTCTGCAATTGAGCTAACAGAATTTCATCCTCTTCTTCCCATTCACTCAGTTCCTCTTCTTCCCTAAGGTTAGGCTCAATCCCTGCTTCCTCAGAATGTCCTGCTGGGGTCTGATTTACCTCCCTCAGCCTTCGAAGGGTAGTTGGGCTAATTTCAAATCTCCTCACTCCCTTCACTTTCACTCTCAGTTAGTAGAACCCTTCAGTAGTTTTCCTCAGCCTTTTCTGTTGAGTTTTTGTTTCGGCTCCTTTCCATTCTCATATTTCAGCCAGCTTTATATCATTCGCATGCTCTCTCTTTACCTGTCCAGTCAATTAGTCTCAGATGACAAAGGAAACCGGACCCGTCTGCTCCACGATCCTATAGTATGGACTCCATCTCTGGTCCAATTTACCTTCTCTCAGGTGTATTTTATAATACACTAGATCACCAATCTGGAAGGAAACTTCTCTATTTTTATTTACCCTATCGTTTCGCCTTTTCTGGGCTCTTTGAATCCTCCTCCTCACCCGCGTAAAAATTTTATGCTGTTGTTCTAAAACTATTTGGTGATGATCCTCTCCTAAATACTTCCTCCTAGGTCATAACAGATTGTCTATAGGTAAGACTACATCCCTGCCATATATCAAGTAATAAGGGGAAAATTTTGTCGTCTCGTTCATCAAGAATCTCACAGCTGCTAATGCTTGGGTTACGAATAAATCCCAATTTTCCCTATTATCCTCTGTTAGTTTAGCTAACACATCAGCGAGGGTCTTATGAAATCTTTCTACCTTAGCGTTACTTTCGGGGTGATATGGAGAGGTGGCTATGTACTGTATGTTTAATTCTCCCAACGTCTCTTTCATAATCTGATTCACATTCTCTGATCCATTATCGGTAACCAACTGTTCGGGGACCCCATACCTAGGGAATATTTCGTTCAGTATTATATCTGACACCATTCGTGCCTTCCTATCCGGTATGGCAAATGCTTCAGGCCAATTCGCCAGCCAGTCCACAAAACTCACTATGTAAAGATTACCTCTGCATAGAGCCCGGAAATATCCATGAAATGGATAATTCAGAACATCTGTTTCTAATACTGGGGCAACCCTACTCCTTCGACTCTGTACTTGGCATGTTACACATTTTTTACATGGTTCACAACATCATTAAAGAACTTAGGTCAGTAGTAATTTCGCATTATTAATCCATACGTCTTATCAATTCCCAGGTGTCCTAACCTCCTATAACATTGGTCTAGAATTTCAGCTCTCAACTTCTCAGGTATCACCATTTTTACACTTACTTTCTCATCTCTTCCTGAAAGGTAATACATTACTCCATTGTGCACCATATATTTGGAGGTACGCCCTGCCTTTACCCTGGATCTGATAGTTGCTATCTTGCTATCCTCTTCGCTTTGCCTAATAATATCTCTCCAGTGGGGGTTGGAAACAATCTCCGTTTCACTCGTTTCCTGATCTTCCCAAGTCTCTCCTTCAATGCATGTGAATTGATCACATTAATTTGGAATGCTTTATCATCCACACCCGGTTCCAACCTGACAGATTCGGTCTGTAATTGCCTCGGAATCCTTGATAACAGGTCAGCACAGGTATTATCATTCCCTGCTAAATATTCTATGCTGCAGTTATATCCACTTAACTTTAATGCCCACTGTTGTATCTTCTTATTCGCCCACTCTGCCTCTAACAAATATTTGAGGGGTTTGTGGTCTGTTTTAATGGTAAACACAGCCCCAATCAAATAATAATCTAATTTCTGTGCAGCATACAGAATGGCGAACGCCTCTTTTTCTATTACTGTCCACCTTTGCTGAGTCTCGGAAAGCCGATGAGACAGAAAACAGATCGGCACTTCCTCAGGCACACCCGGTACTGGTCCATCCTTATCGGGACATGGTTGTGTAAGAACCGCCCCGATACACTTATCGCTAGCATCGGTGTACAGCACCATGGGCTTACTCAGGTCTGGGTAGGCCAACAGAGGTACAGCTGTCAGCTGGTCCTTTAGAACCTCGAATGCACACTGACAATCCTCAGTCCACTTAACCCTAGTATGCTTCTTAGAGCTATTAGAGGGTCTGCTAGCCAACTAAATGCTGGTATGAACCTCCGATAATATCCGATGGCTCCAATAAATCCCCTCTCTTACGGTCTTCGGTGCGGGCATGGCTCTAAAATCCTCCACTTTGTCTAAATCCGTTTTTATTCCTTCTTGGTTTATGATAAACCCTAAGTACTTTGTCTTTTCTTTCATAAACTGACACTGCGATAATTTTAACTTTAATCCATGTTCTCTTAACCTATCAAACACCTTCTGCAGATGTTCAAAATGCTCCTCCAGTGATTTTCAAAACACCATGATGTCATCTAGATACGCCATGGCAAATGCCTCAGTGCCATACGATGGACATTAACTGACTAACCCAAACGGCATAACTCTAAAATTGAAGAGACCCATGTGGCAGGTAAAAGCGGTCTTTTCCTGATCCTTTTTGCTAAGTGTTACCTGCCAATATCCCGACCTCAAATCCAAGGTGGAAAAACATGTAGACTCTCCTGAAAGAGCTACAAGATCATCACTCAAGGGGAGGGACACTGCCAGCGGTTTCGTAATGGCATTTGATGAAAATCCACACAAAACCTATGCCCTCCATCCTTCTTTTCAACAATCACTATTGGAAAACTCCAGGGAGATTTGGATCTTTCGATTATCCCTGATTCCATCATTTCATTCACTGCGTTCTTTACTAATTTTCTTTTGTGGATTGGGGTCCTATACAGTCTTAATTTAATAGGTGGGTGATTACCCGTGTCTATCTTCATTTCAACTGTCTCCGTCTGTACCAGTTCCTTATCTGTAATGGCTATTACCTCCCGAGTACTATTCAGCAACCCCCTCAATTTCCTCCTATAACGCTTAAGAGCTGTTATATTTTCATCCCTTATTTCATCGCTACCTGTCTTATTCCCAGGCCTATTCTCATTCCATACTCTCACCTGTTCAACTTCTCTCACTGGGCATGCCTGTACCAGCTCCTCTCCCTGCTTTATTTTAATAGTTTTATTGGCAGTATTGGTTAACAGTAAGTGAACGATCCCCGACCTCTTCACCAACGAATCACACACGGTTTTTTCCCCTTCGCTATTATCATACCTATCAGTAGGGACCACTTGGTACAGGTCACTGTTCAGCACTACTTCTGTTATAATCTTGCCCTTCCCAGATACAGTAGTCCTAGGGGGAAACTTTATATCTGTCTGGGACACCACTGGAAATTGTTCATAATTATCCTCTCCCAACAGTATCCCTACAATGTTAGGGTGGCGGGGACAAAACAGATCTGTGCCTTATTCTGCCTAAAATTAGCTCACCACACAAGTCAGGTGCCACATAAACATAAACCTTAAGTTTTACCTCTGGTTCTTGCCAACTGGAAAGGTAGCCACATCATACCCTCTATCCTCATCCTACTACTATCAGCCTGACTTATTAGTAGATCGACAAGATTAAGCGTCGTTTTCAGTCCCAACTGTCTAAAAACCTTGGAGCTAACCAGTGACACTGAAGCTCCAGTATCGACAAGGGCCTTCACCTTCTTGTCTCCCAGCAACACATTCCAGGTGAAGTCTGGCCCTTCCTTCAGCAAATGGTATACCTGTGCCTTTCTCCTTCCTGTATGTTCTGTCCCTTCCTCCCGCTTTCTCGACAACCGAGACGTGGGAGTCGGTGACAGGAGTTCACCTTTTTCTAGGGGCTCCAATTTCTGCCTAGGGGCCCTCCTGGGTGGGGTAGAGCTCGGATGACTCTCTTTTCTCGGACTAGCAACCCATTTCTCCCCTCCATTCGAATTAGGGTTGTTCTGTTCGGTGTGGTCCATCTTTCTCCTGCGAGAACAGGTTCGTCTCAGGTGACCCACTCCTCCACAGCGCCAACACCTTCGCTCCTTACAACTGGCCGAAAAGTGCCCGACCACACCACATGTCCAGCATCTCAGAGGTCTTACTTGCACTGGGGCCACCCTGCCTCTTACTTTTTCACGGGTGATCCATCGGCGTCTCCCGGACCCTTTTCCTTCTCTGGTAGGGGGCACCACCGTATTAACTCGCTTTATCCACAATTTACGGTCTCGCTCTGCCGTACACCACCGAGCCTTGTGGCCGAACTCGCCACAAGTCGTGCAGTTCGGCCCCAAAGACCTTGAGTCGCCTCCATAGTTTGTCGGACAGTCACGGGTCCGATGCCCACCATACTTGCAAGTCCAGCACACCAGCCCATATCGGCCCGGTGTGGGCTTGTGAAAACCCATAACGCAGATCCCAGGCTCTCCTATTGGGAACTGCCTCAGCCTTCCAGTCCTCTTCCACCTCTTCTTTCAGGTCCCGTATCTGGATCCGCTCCCGGTCCTTCTTTTTCATCACTACCTTGCCCCCCACTCCCGGGAGTTCCTACCTACACCCCCTTATTCTATCCCAGAGTCGTTCGCTGGTCCGAGCCGCCTCTATGGCTGCGGCCAGGCTGATTTGTCCCCACTTCAGAACATTACCCCGCAGGTCCCTATCACTCAGCGCGTCCATATTACACATCGGTCAACAAGGCCTGAATAGGACCACTGTCCCGAGTCGCCAAATCCGGAAAAGCTAACGCCGCTAGCCCCGCGATCTTTCCCCCAATTCCTCACTAGTCTCTCCTTCTTGTTGCTGTAGCCGGAATAATTTCCTGACTGCCTCAATGGCCGTATGCTCACTTGCGTATTGCCGCACCAAAGCGGATTTAAGCCTGGTCCACGTCAGGGCCGGGTTTTCTTTGAACTTGGACACCTGCCCCGCTGCGGCGTCGTAAGCTAGGAGCACCATTTCTTGGTCCGAGAGGCCATAGATCACCTAACCCGGTGGTGGCGCTTTAACTGCATACAAAGTCGAAACAAGATCAACAATATTACTGGCAGATCTAAGTGCAATGAGCGAACAAAGGAAACCAAAAAGTGACTTACCTGAGGTCGGCCGCTCTGTGTTTTGTTTCTTTTTCTTCCTTCTCTTTTCCTCCTTATGTCCCTTTTAGACCAATATAGTCCGAAGACAAAACAAATGCAACCTTCTTTCCTCTTTCAGACGGCCGTGGTAATTCCAACGGATCTATCCTGGTCACGGCACCAGTCTAACATGTTCGCCCCGGCCCCTCAACCTCCGGCGTCTTACTGTCGGGGTTGAGGTGTCTACTCAGTCCTAACCGAAATTAAGGGAGTGGCCATAGGTCCCTTGAGCACCCGTAAATTATTCGACCGGTCCGCTGGTTTAATCCTGCTTCCTGCCCACGTTGTGTTTTGTTTGATCCAGAAAGTGATGTCTGTCCATTCACGGTCGATTGAAGATGTAGACACGGCTGGGGAGTCTGCGCTAAGAAATTTAGAATGCAGCAAAAAAAACCCCAAAAAAACAATTAATATCTGCGGAAATCCGGACAAACATCGATTCAATGTTTGAATTGTTAATGTCTTTTATATAGCAGAAAAGAATAGTAGAGAAGAGAAACGGGTTACAGAAAAGAAAAGTAAAAAAAACTCATAGTCTGGATTCTAGACACAGAGAGAGTATATGTGATTATCTTGTTATTAAATCGTCTCAGAACGATATATGACTCTTGCGATGGAGGGATAAAAACTTCTGTGCGGGGCTTAAAGTTATAGTGGCGTTCCTCCTCCCAACGTTCGCCATGGCCAATTCTCTCTTCAAGAATTTTCTCCAGTCTGCCTTTTTCAGCATAACTACGCGTTTATATAGATAAACCTGGCTGATTATAACTGACCCTCGGGCCTACTACTTCGTACACGATTATCACGGGGTTATTGATGCTTCAACCAAAATCATGTGAATTCCAAAGTTCCTTCTAGATTACTCAGCTTTTTTTCAATTTTTAATCGATAAAAATTATTTCGACCATTTCCATTGTCTCCTGATGACCCAGATTCAGTGGGTAGAATATTGCCCTAGATCAGATTTCCCCATCGGTAAACAAAATGCTCTGATTTAATTTCGCTATTCAAATCTACTCCAATTTCACTAAAAAAAAAAATACGTGTGTGTGTGTTTCCCAGACTCTCTCTCTCCCTGTCACACAAAGGACTGGACCTTACCAACAATGACTTTGATGAACCTACCCGATAGGAAAGGGCTTTATAAATGAAAAAAAAACTCTTCCTGTAATGCCACTGCCAGGAAATTTGGATAGCAACCCCCACTCCTTATTCCACAACTTGTCAAAAGCCTCCACGATATTTAAAGTGATCAGTATCATGCACCAGTGTAATTTTTATCAAGTGTCCCACTGAGAGAAATTATAGAATATATGAATAAAATAAGCAGAATTCAAGAAGACCAGATGGAAATTGGTTTTAACCTATTATAATTTTTTTTTAGAATTATTTTAGAATTAAAAAAAATGTAAATTTTATAAAAATAATTAATACAATAAACCAATTTTGTTTATTGCATTTTTCTTTGAAGGAAGAGTATCATTATTTTTTATAATGAAAAATTAATTAAACGGTAAATAAAAAAGTTTATTTATTGCACATTCCTTTGAGTGGAGAGTATAACAATTTATATAATAAAAAACATAAATTATGTAAATGATTAATAAAAAGATGAATATAAAAAATAATGATGGAGTAGACTAGGTTTGCTTATTGTAATTTCATATGAGAGGAGTATTTAAAAAAATAATTATAAAAAGAAAATTAGTTAAAAAAAAAGTCTTATGGTCTGAAAACCAACCAATAAAGTTGGTAAATAGAAAAAGAAGCATGAAATGCTTTTGCTACGGTTTTGTCTGAATTTCTGGCAAATAAAAAGTTTTCAAATTATGAAGAACTTGGACAGACCCTATTTAGCCAGTTTTCAAGCATTGTGTTGTAATATGAGTATAAAAGTGCATTTCTTGCACTCATCTGAACTACTTCCCTAAAAGTCTTGGTGCAATGAGTGATGAGCAAGGAGAAAGATTCCACTTAGACATAGGGACCATAAAGTCTAGGTCTTGACTGGTGGAACACAAAAATGATGGCTGACTACTGCTGGTGTCTGCAAAGAGACTGTCAAGATTAAAGTTATTCACGCAAAGCAGCAAAGAGAAAATTCACTACTTGATTAACTGAAACTCCAGTTTGACAGAAATAAGATCTTAAGATGTGTAATTAAACATAAAGTGTAATATTGTTAAGCAATAAAGAAAACTATTTGTGTGCTAGTTTATTATTTCAATATTGCATTTAATGGCAAAACTGATATTTTTTTTGGTAAAAAATAATTTCCAGTTTAACAAAAAAAAACTTTTCTGAGAGCATTTCTGAACTCAGCTCCACCAAATTAGATAGGAACAATTATAAAAAGCAAGATAGCTAAAAACTTCTTCAAAAATGTTCCCTAGTGTAATTTTTATATTCTTGTACCTGTGGAGGTCAAATCAGAAGCTGCCTCCATGAAGAATGACCAAATAAAAATGAAGCAAAGCCAAATTTCCTTTTGATCACTGTAAGTGGACCAAAAGAAACCTGAAAAACTCTTAAAAGTGTTTTTAACCAATTCCATTGACTCCTGTGTCTTTCAAGATATTGGTTCTATGAGCCACTATGCTTTGATAAATTGCTACAGAAAAAAAGGTTCTGGGCAGATCTGTATGAACCTTGTTAATGTTTAGATGTAGAGGGAGACCAAACAACCTTTTCATTTTCTTTTCAGGACATGTAGTGTTTTTTACTCAGCTTTACTGAAATGAATTTATTTGGAGTAACAGCTGTTTCCTCACTGTTTGAAAGTTAGGAATATATTTATTTTTATTGTTGATGCTGTAAAGTCCTTGTTCAGACATCACAGGAGAATTCAGAAAAAAACAATTGAAAAGAAACAAGATAAATGAGAAAAAAAAAGTGAAACAAAAACAACTTAAGAACCAAAAAGAAAAGAAAGAAAAGGCCAACGGTGATGAGAACGACATGCAAATAATCTTCACTCTTCTTCTCCCTCCTACTCTTTCTGGAGCAAACCACCTCCTTAAATGTTCTGGACATTTGAGATGCTAATCTTTTAGGGTTTGCACAAGGTTTTAGTAATCAAAGTTGCACATCAGAAAATTTTTAAATCTTTTGTCAAAAATTAAGTTATCACCAAGATGCCTGCGAGTTTTCAATAATGTAAGCAAAAAATATCTCTACTACCAGTTTTTTTTTAAAATTTACCAAAAATTAGGGAATAAACTTCTACCCCTTTTGCACTTCACATTCAGACAAATAATATAGCTTTCAGTTTTCTAGGTCAACTGCTGATGAACAATTCTAACTGAAAAAAGTCTGTAAAACATTAGATAATAAGGGCCAAGCTCAAGCTGTGGTTTTAGATATCTCAAAGGCTTTTGACAAGGTTTAGTATTCTGGACTTCTTCACAAGCCAAAAGTCTCTCTGGTCAAATTTTTGACTTGATCCAATCCTTCTTAACAATCAAGTAATGTAAGTCTGTTGGGTCACTCACATCATAGCAGCAGATATAGCCTTGTGTTCACAGGAATAAAAACATACACAGAAATGTCACTAAAAGCATGTTAAATTTTAAATTAAAATCGTACCATTTATTTTTGTGTACTGGTGTGTGTGTATTTTAGTTACAGGTGTTTTATGGTTGCACAAGATAAAAGGAAGAAGTCACTTTGTATTATTACAAGCAATGTCTTGAGGTGGGGAGCTAGACGCCTTTACTTTTCAACGGTCGTTAGCGAAGAGATTGAATTCATTGACTTTTGGCACAAAGTCCATTTTCAGGTAGGAAATGTTTCTGTTGCATTCTGGGAGAACTTTTATTTTTTGTTTTATTTATTTTTAAATAAGTTTTAATGTTATTTATGATATTCATTATTATTATTATTAATAATAATAATAATGTCCATACAAGACCATAAATCATGGTTTAATGGCCTTCCACATTAATACAGGTGTCCCCAAGTCTCTAACCTTGGACCTACTTTGTTTCTTATCTTCATCAACAACCTTTCCAATGTCAGCAGTTCCAAATCAGTATTTATACTGATGACACAACTATTTATTCCTGTCTTAATAGTAAGTCCGATATGTCTAATAAAGTAAAATTGGCAGGTCATCCCTAAAATGACATCCAGTCTGTTGTTAGTTGAGACAAGAGATAGCTTGTAAACTTTAAAACCTTCAAAACGAAACTGCTATCTTTTAGTCATCTTAAATAACCATTTTTGCCTTCCATCAGCATGGAAAGCAACTCATTGCACCTTCTCAATCACATGTTTTCTATGACATAAAGTGGAATGATTATATAGAGAGAGACAAGTTTTCCTCGCCAGAATCCATCTTGTACATTTAGAAATCTACCATTCATCCATGCATTGAATATTGTTGTCACAATTATTCAATGCTCCTCCTATATGTTATCTGTAATGTTATCAGTCTTGACCTGGCATCTTGACTTCAGCCACATACCGATCACTGTGAGATGGCTTCCCTGTCTTTTCTATAAATATTTTTGTGGCAATTGTTTTGAGCTTTCCTCCTTGGTACTTTGACTACATGAATATGTACTTAATACTGGCAATATATATATAGCTATATGTTACCGTGTTCTATTCTAACAGTTTCTTTACATGCACTTTTTGCTTGTGGAACTCTGTTCTGGCTTCTTGCTTTCCTGTCATCTACAATCTTGAAAGTTCAAATGCAACATCAAATACCCTCTTCTGTCTTCCTGAATCCTGTTTTTTTTATTAGCTTTTCTCATCTTTCACTGTAAACCTACCAAAGCCTGCAAAAATATTCCACATAGGGAACTGCTAGCTGCCCACTTACAGTTTTGCATTTTAAACACAATATACAATATATGCTATTATTAACGGACAACAAACCTCTTCATAATGCTTTCAAAAATCAGACTACATTGAAATCTGACTGACAACAACATCACCTTTGTTTTATAAATGAATATGTTAGTAATATTTGACATATAAAAGGGAGTCAGAATAGAGTAGCTGATTGCTTATCTCGGTCAGCGAGTGCAGTTAGTATGTATGTAATTAAAGGAAATGGTGAAACACCAAGCTATTGTGTTAATGAACAAAATTAAACACTTTCATGATTAGTTAAAGTCATCCTATAAATGAACCTGAAACTATTCTTTGCAACGTGTCATTACCCTTTTCATGACCTTTTCTGATGCAAAAGCCCAGAAAATCAATATTTGACAGTCTCCATAACCTATCACAACCCGGAATATCAGCTTCAATAACAATGATAAGATCAACATAATACTGGCTGAAAATGAGTAAATCAAAACATGGTGCATTGCCAGAAAGCAAAAATAATTAAACATACAAAAAATGGAATACAGCCATTTGATTTACCTAGTAACAGTGCACCTGGATATAGTTGGACCCTTAACATCATGGAAAAATCTTACTGTCCTCTATTTCTCACCTTATTGATATTTACTAATGTATATTGATAGAAGTACTTGATAGAATCATTCCCTTTGATGGAGATTTCAGAACAATCAATTTCTACGACTTTCATTGACATGTGTTGGAGTTCCCTTCCATGTTGTAAAGACAGAAGCCAATTTGAATCAGAATTGTTTTTAGAGCTGTTGAAAATATTAGGTTTCCGCAAATATTAGGCTTCCTACCACCCACAAGCAAATGGATTAATTGAACGGACACATCGAACTTGTGGGAGGATTAAAATAAACTAATAAATAAAATAATAATTAAAAAAAATAAGGAATTTCATTTTCCCATAATGCAAAAGGAAACCAAAAGGGGTTTCAGTGTGAACTTTATGACCCCACTTCCGGAAAGGAGACGATCGTTCTTTTCTCATTTCCCAGCAAAAGAGAGAATCAGCCATTCAACGTCAGGCTGAATTGAGGTCAACCATTCTTTATACCCCTGCATCTTGTATCTACATCTGTCAATAAACATTGGCCATTCATTTTCTAATCAAGTCTTTGTTTTGTTTATTGCAGTCCACTGACATTCAACTTCTATCAAATACCAACCATCCACAAACTAAAAATGGCAATCCAAACAAAGAAAAAATCATCATTGTTACTCTGATTCTGAGGACAATAGCTACCTACTGTCCTTCTCGGAATCAGAGTAACACCTAATGAGATGAATTACTTCTTATTTACTGCTGTAACAGAAGGCAACACATAAGTTCCACAAATATTAATCAACACAAAGATGAGGACATTGGAATAACAAATTCATAAATAAAGAATTTGGTTAAAGAAATGTAGAAATTTGAAACCAACGGACGTTTGCATAAATACTTGTAAATATAGTTGGTTATAAACAGAGTTTGAAAACCCTGAGAAGCACTGTACAGAAGTCCATTTGAGGTATTATACCATAATCAGAAATAATTTAATATAAACATTTCTGATGAAGTGAACAATATAAACTAAAGCCTGCATTAATGTCGGAAACTAAGACTGCTAGAGATTTTGTCAAATCTCAATCAAAAACAGGTGAGGGGGTGATGCAGCTACACCAGCCTCATCCCCCTTCAGGCTGTGAATATAATGCTATCAGTTGTGATGCCTCTCCTACCTCACCAACTCAGTGCCAGTCTCTCTTCCCTGCAAGTCATGAAAGATGCACTCCTTGTAGTCAATGTACGCATTGATGGGATGAAATGTACTGGCCTCATAGATACAGATTGTTCATGTTCGCTTACGAATATATCCAATTGTCATCCATGAAAAAAACAAGAGGTGGATGAACTGACAGCTGACAGAAAGGTCCTCAAAAGTCGAGGAGTCACAAGCATGGAAGTCCACATAGACAATGGTGACCCTATCAATATAGACGTTTCGGTCGTGAAGAGCAAATTCTTAGAATTTGACCTGCACCTCAGGATGGATGTCATTGAGCAGTGTTCACATTACAAAAATGGGTCAGATTTGTTAATCCCCATATTTATGCAGACATGACTGTAAATCAGCCCAACTTTACTGCAGAATTCAACCAATGTACCAGGACCTGGACAGCATCATGGAAGTGGTCGGATGGACACCCACCAGAATATCTGAAAAACTGGGTACCTGAGTACTCTGTGTCTAAGTAGACATGGAGTGAATATCAGCAAGAACTAAATGATGTGGCTGATACCATATCCCCAAAACAACTCAGTTCCTCAAGGGGCCTGATGCCATTAATGGTAGTGGTTCAAAAGAATAAAGGAAAGGTCTGCCCAGTGTTAGATTACTGCAAGCTAAACAAGCATGTTGGTGCATACATGGCTCATGCAGATGCTTATGCTGAAAAATTGAAAGAATGGTGGAGAAAATGACTTGATCTTCACAAGGCGTATCTATGAATATGTGTGCATCAATCGCTGTGGCTATCCCAAACCATCATTTATAAGGGGTGGCAATACTGCCTGACAATAATGGGATTTGGGCTCAATGTGGTACTGGCTATCATGAAAGCCATTGTGGATACCATTCTGTGTCCATTCTCCAGGCCACTTCAGCATATATTGATGTAGCATTTCAATGGAAGCCAAAAAAATGCACTTATTCACGGACTCTGCATGTGTTTATGGATGGATGGATGGATATCTGACACTCTCACTGGAAAGGCTAGAATACACACAAAAGCCTCAAACAAGATGCTCATTTGGAGGAGGCTTTGTACCTTGGAAAAACTGGTCAGTGAATATGACATAAATGTGGACATAAATCCAACCAGAACTGAGCAGACAAGCTGCCTGTGTAGCATCAATGAATAAATGTGTCTTGGACAAGATAAGGTCGATACACTGTCAAAGTCGGCATCCTAGCATGAAAAGGACCCTGTACTTCTCAAGGTGGATTGATTTTGCAGTGTCCAAGGCAGCGGTTACAGCCATAGTCAGAGAATGTAAAGGGTGTCAGTTCATTGACCCATCACCAGTACGATGGCCAAGTGGAAAGTTAGATGTTAGCAATATGTGAACCCAGGTTGGGATGGATATCATTCATCAAGATGGTAAACATTACTTGATGCTGATTGACTGTGGACCCACTCTATTCACAATCTGGTGACAACTGCATTGATAAGATTCAGTCAGCGACATCAATCATTTAAAGGCACTAGTTTTTTTTTAAATGGAGACCTCCTGCTTTCTATAGTAAACCATTTGAGGAGTTTTATACAGGTGGGGAATCCATTTCTGTTTCTGCTGCATGTATGTTCCCTCCAATAACGTTGAACGTTACCACTGAAACATGGAGCAAATTGCTACGAGGAAACAATTCTCAGTGATGGAATCCGTATATTGACACAATATTATACCCAAAGATGACATGTCACCTTCCAGTGCATCCACCAATGTGATTTACAGTTATAGAGTCCGGGCATGAGGTATTGATAAAACATCTCCACCAAAACAAGAACATGGACAATTGACATATGGGTTAGAGGGATGTGAGTGAGCAAAAAACCTCAAAACCAAAGTACAACTCAATATCGTGGGTCATGTCACAGGGATTAGAAGCCTGTGCATGATTTTTGTTGATGGGATGCTGTGCCATGTCAGGGATCTGCACCCTCTTTGTCAATTCAAACACATCAAGTGACAGCAAGTCTTCTAATAATGAGGGGCTGATCAAAATAAGGGATGTCTTGACTATGTCCTCAGAAGAAAACTAAGCTCAGCCTAGCGGAAATACATCTGATATCCCTTTGGGGAAGCAATTCATCAAGTGAAGAGACAGTAGTTGTTCCTTTTAGAAGAAGCACAAAGCTTAAGAGACCCGACGCTGGTTGTCACTAGTGTGCTCATGAGATCACGGGGGAATGTGGCGAAAGAGAAAGTTACTTACCGAGAAAAAAAGGGCATGTGTGTTTTGTATGATATGCTGAAGACAAAATAACCAAAACAGAAACAAGTTGGTCGCAGCTGTTGCCAAAAATGCATCTCAGATATGCTAATATTGTTTGTCTTCTCCAACCACACAACTAATGAAAAAATTGTTTCATTGATAAAAGCAGTTGGTGTTCTCAAATTGTGAATTGTTATTTTTGTACCTCATCTGCAGCTTGCAAGTGCCTTGTGCATTGGAATTCTGACTGTTTATGTCTATTGAGATTTTTGACATTTGACCTGCGATTCGTGATTTCAACATTTCTTTCTGCCCCTGGATCTTTGAGCTTGGACTTTTGTGATTTGTTTCTTTTGTAATTGAACTGCCATATCAATTTTTGAACAAAAAGAGTGTTCAACTACTATGTAATATAAATACTCCAGTAAATGCTGGACAATTTCTTCACAGATGAAGAAGAGACAAAGCAACAATGATGTTTTTACAGAATCCATGTGAGTAACAACAAGGTTTTAAGGAAAATGAAACCCAAAAGGACAGTTATACTTAGAATCAGAAAGAGATAGTTGAAATTTCTAGGGCATATTATAAGGAAAGAGGGCTTAGAAAATTTAATAAGACATAGTAAAGCCAAGAGGGAAACATTGAGTAACCTACCTAATGAGCTTGTGTAAATGGATGGCAGAACAATGAGCAGGAGGGATAGTAAAAGATGCTGACTCATGCCCTGAAAGGACATGGTACATGAACGATTTTAATAGAAACACAAATTTGTAATCTTGCTGATTAAAAGTCACTTGAATGTGCTTACTATTTAGTCTTCACAATAAGTCCATTTATCAAAATTTAATATAATCAGTCTGTTGTAGTCAGCATTATGCTTTTAATTAAAACAGTAAGGAAATAAGAAAAATATTTTCCTAGCCCAAATTTAAAAATTACTTGACATATACCGAATGATTGTCATATAAATCTAAAATATCAGTTATCAAAATGGTTTCAAAAGATGTGACTTTCTATAGTAGCCTCTCATTCCCCAAACTAGCAATGTCACTTTTTTCAAGATGGAATGGTAAAAGCTTTCTTTCTTTTGGATAGCCTTAGATATCTAGTCTATATGATGTACACTATACCAAGAAGTATCAAGAGTGACTTTTAAACAGCAACTGGTTGAAATAAAAAAAAAAAAATCTATACCAGAAGTCAGCAACACCATCCCCAGCCATATCCAATGCATGAAGGATCTCAATTCAGTTACCATACACTTCTTTCTTTCCTTTCCAGAAGTCTTTTCTGTCTGAACAAAAACAAGCTCATGGAAATTAAAAAAAAAGAAATGAAGATTTTGAGTGCTGAAATTTTAACAAAGGCTATTTTTTCATTGAGCACTTCAGAAAATGTGTTTGCATAATTTGTGAAGAAATCATTGTTGTGGGGAATGTTTAAATTATTAAACAGCACTATGAATGAAAGTTGTCATAATCATAATAACAATTTCAATGCAAAAGGCATGAGAAAACAAAGTTGCATGGCTGAGAAAGAATTTAACAAAGCAGTCACTGTTTTTCACTAGAAAGATTGAAGAAAATGACAGCAACACTTGTGCTAGCTATGCTGTCAAAACTGCAGAAAGGATAAAACCTTTTAGTTAGGTACCTCCACGAGATCGCTAAAAAAAGAGCATAGCATGATGAAAAAGACGCCAAACTTGACGAAAACAAAATTTTATTGTCTAAATGTTTGTTATTATTAAGAGGAAAGGTCAAAGTATTTTGGGGTATTTTTTTCCATTTTTTAATCGTTCCTAGCACGTCCGAAATTTTCGTTAAAAATCTAGTTTTTTTTGAGTCAGCAAAATTGACCATTTTTTTCCATTTTAAAAAAAAACTGGAAATCTGACTTTGAAATTTTTTTTAAATATCAATTATCATTTTTTCAAAACTTATTTTAAGAAAATCAGAAATTATAATGTTTATTTAAAATATTTTGAACCAAACTTAACTTAGCTTTTGTGCCAAAAAAAAGATGTAATTTGAAAATAAAACAAAGCAGGTCATAAACTTTCGCGTCTCTTGACATGTGATGAATGATATATTTACGAATTCCATGAGGCTAATTTGTTCTACGGAAGGAGAAAAATGAAATAATTTACATTTATGTAAATAAATTATTTACCCCGTTATTTTTAACGAAAACTTTCAGCGGTCTAATTTTTTTTTTTTTTTTTGTACTTAGCTTTCACCTTTACGTTTATGATGCTTTATGGGAAATATATTGTAAAGAAATTAAAATAAAACTGTTAAGAGTGACATTAAATTTCATATTTCTTAAGAAAGGTATCTAATTAATTTATAGGTACTTTTCTTATGAAATTTTATCAGAATTGTACATAAAATACTATAATTTTATGTACATTTATTACATTCTACTGTTATTTGTATTTGCATTCATTTTATTATTAATTTTGATATTTCATTTATGGAAAATGTCGTAACTGAGATTAATATAAAAATATGATCATATAAATTTCATAAGATGATACTGATACTTGTAGGTACCCTTCTCAGTTGAAATTGAAAAATCAAATTAACTTCTCCACACGTGTTTCGCAAAAAGTAAAGGCCTTAACAGCGGAGAACAATGCTTAACTCAAATAACGCAACTTAATTATATTCTGGTTGGTCTTCCGTATTTTATAATTACAGCTCGATTATAAGCACAAAATTACATTTCTTAATTACTGGGGATCTTCTGATTAGTCAAAATGGTAAAATTTACAACGCTAAAAAAAAAGACCTATCTCATAAGGACACTTATGAAAGCCGATGCGACTTTTAACTAATTTTATAATATTTTAACAACTTAAATGTAAAATCTATTATAATTAATGAAATAACAAATTATTGTATTAAAAAATTCATTTTCATCGAAAAAATTTTTTGCTTTCAGAAAATATTGTCCATATTCATAAAAGCAAATAAAAGCATTTGAAATTAAATAATATCTTTGTTTTATTGAGTTTTGTATGTTACAATTCAGAGCTGATTTTCAGGTACTGCGATCCAATTAAAAAAAAAAAAAAAACATGATTTGCATTCCTCAAAGCCCTGTGCTTTTAATTATTGTAATCACTAAAACCGATGCGATCAATTTCTAGCGTTTTCATAAAATTAGTTATGGGGGGTAATAAATATTTTAAAAAATATTTCTACCATGACTTTCATAAAAAAAACATATTTATAATAATTTCGATCATCTGTGAATAGTTCCTGAAAGTTTCATTAACATCCGATAATTATTTCTATTTTTGCACGATTTTTCAAATTAATGTGTCATACCAAAAAAACGTGCTAAAATTGTCTATGTTATTTACTAGTTCCGCTGATACAAATAGAAACAAGGTTTTTTAATCAAAATTTAGAATTTTCTAAAAGAAGGAACATTTTTTAAAAAATAATTAAAAAAACTTTGGTCTTTCCTCTTAATAATAACATAAGCATTTAGACAATAAAATTTTGTTTTCGGCAAGGTTGGCGTCTTTTTCATCAAGCTATGCTCTTTTATTAGCGATTTCGTGGAGGTACCTACTTTTAGTAATGAAGAGTTCTTCAAAGAATGCATGTTGAAGGTAGTGGATGTTGTTTGTCCAGAAAAAAAAAATGGAGTTATTTTCAACATTTAGCTTATGGGCAAGAACAGTAATAAGATGAATTGAAGAACTGGCAGCAAATGTCAGAAGTGGCTTGGAGGATATTATTGAAAAATCTGGGGTATTATTCAATTGCTATCGATGAAACCACAGATATGACAGTCAACTTGCAATGTTTGTGAGGGGACTAATGTCAACATTTGATATTGTGGAAGAATTTGTACAATTAATTCCTATGTAGGACATTAGCACTGAAGCAGATACTTTTGAAAGTGTAATAAAATGGATAACTGAAACGAATCTTGATTCATCAAAGCTTATTGGAGTAACCACAGATGGAGTACCAACAATGATCAGAGCAAAAAAGGAGTTTGTTGCATTGCTCCAAGAACACATTGGTATTGATCACAAACTAATCAAATTTCCTTGCATTACCCATCAGAAAACATCATGTGCAAAGTCATTGAATTTTAAGGACATCATTACAATGGTTGTGAAAACAGTGAATTTTATACTGTCAAGAGGACTATATCATTGCCAATTTCAAGCTTATATTTGAGATATTTGGTCAAATTATTGCTTTTGAAAGAAAACTTTGACTGTGAGAATCACAACTTCAGAAACAAAACTACACAGATTTTTCAAATCTCAAAAATCACAAGAGAGATATAATACTTTGTGAGCACTATTTAGAATTTTAGAAGCAAGTTTTCCTCCCATTTCCCTAACTTCTGGCAATATGACAATCAATTTAAATTATTTGGTACTCCCTATGAAACAGACATTTGAGCAAATGGCAGAAAAATATCAGTTGGAGTTAATCAATTTACAATGCAATCAAAATTTAATTTTGAATCCACAGCTGACTTCTATAAGAAATATGTTTTGCCAAATGGAAAATACAAAAGCCTATTGAATAATGTGAAAATGATGGTAGCATTATTTGGAAGTACATATGCTTGTGAACAACATTTTTTGAAAATGAAGTATATTAAAAATTATTTAAGAACAAGGTTTGGTGATGACCACCATGATGATGCTTTTATGTCTGTCATCAAAAAATATTTCAACTGATATGGAGAAGTTATCAAACAATAAGCAGAAACAAGTGTCTCATTAAATAATTTGCCATTTCTAACTGAATTTCATTTGCAGGAAGTTGCATTTTTTGTTGATTGTGTTAGTTGTTATCCTGTAGTAAAATAAGGAACCTTGTTTAAATAATATAACATTAACTTGGTTGTTTTTTTTCTTTAATTCTCCAAAACAAGACAGCCTTCTGGATGAAGCAGTTGAGACAATTTATTATAGTAAATTTGATATCATGGCCCTCTTCCAAACACTGCATAGCTGTCTATCTCGCTCTTTCCAAAAGGTTGCTCTATATATTTATTTCATACCACATGGGATCTTTTTCCTTCCTTCCTATGACAGAAAACATTTTTATTTTTCACATGGTTGTAAAAACAAAATTTTATCTGCATGTGGTTAGAAATAATAATAAAAAAAAAATGTACAAGTGTTCATACAAAATACAACTTCAAAGAAGCCCACATTTTTCTCTGTACATTATTCTCTCTACCCATTTGTTCAATTTCCTATTGTAAATGACTTGCAGCTTTTTCTCTGAACATACATTTTCTACATTGAATACAATTTCTTCGATTTCTCTTTGATCTCAAATGCCAAGATGCAATTTCAATTGTGGATGTTAAAGCATTCATGGTATGGAGATTTTCCTATATATATATATATATATATATATATATATATATATATATATATATATATAAAAAACAATTATCATCTCTTTAAGTGCACAAAAGAACTCTAACTAGATGTCCCAAACTAACATTTTATTTTCAATATATCTAAAAACTTTTAATACAGCTTGATAAAACATAAAAAATGGTATCAAATTTATTTTGATAGCCCATTAGGCAAACAAGTTATGACCATTCAAAGTTAGAACATTTCTGATTCATGTTCTGTTTGACAAGAATCCAATTTTAACTGTTTACAAGTAAGGATGCAAGCTTCAAACAACGGAAAAAGCATTATAAATGTAATATCATATTGGTAGTCTTGAAATAAAAGAAAGATGATACTAATGTAATCAATAATTATTAAATCAGACCAGCCTAAACATTGGGAAAAATTGCATTCTCAAAAATGAAATAGTTAAAAAATGACAGAGAAGGGCAATTCTAACTCCACATGTAAGTTTCATTACAACAGTTAATGCCTTGCAACTTCTTCCTATGGCTCATAGCACAACAGATTTGAAGCTATTATTTCAGTAGTACATAAATAAAAAAAAAACTCTATGCAAAAACAGACAGAAGCATAATTCGACAGTAGGGCAAAAACAGATCAAAAGTACACCATCCTGAACTTGCCATAAAAAGTATCCATTGGAGGTACTTGTCTGAAACTATGAAACTTTACTAATTTTGGGATGAGAAATTCAAATAAAACATCTCTTTTTTCTGTAATATGAATACCCTTTGACATAGATGTATCTAATTTTGGAAAATTTTGTAAAATTATCCAATTTTTAACTTGTCAAAAAGGGACAGCAATGATTACAAAAGTTAGAAATTTGTTTCATAAAATGAATCATTATTCAATCCTTCAAACAAATGTTTCTTGTAAAGCTTTAAACTCATTTATTTTCAAAGGTTAAAAAAAAAGACTGAAATGAATAAAGACATTTACTGGAACTGATGAAATTTATTTTCTGCACAATTGGAATGGTTCTCCTGCATTTCCTCTTCTAATGATGATTTGCAGTTTGAATTTGTTTATAAGCCTCAGCTATAGCCAATATTCCTGAAACATGCCATATCCAATCATCAATTGAAAGTGGTATTATATCAAAATCTCATCTAAGGATAAATGTTAATGTCACTTGTTGACATGAAGTCTGCTTTTATGTGTTTATTTTTAGACCTGATGAAATTGTAGTTGTAGAGGGAATTTAAAAAATCTATTCATATTTCCAAAGTTGCAACACTTTGTACTACTAAAGGAACACAAGAATCAGGTGGCTCAGAAATAAAAAATGCTGAAAAACCCTGTAATGAATCAGACCCCATGCCTCCCAAATTCTATTAACAGTTGCCATTCCTAATGCTTGAACTTTTAAAGCAGGAGAGTGTAATATTTACAATCTACATGTATATTTACCTTATCAATCTGAACTTGTGTGTTACTTATCTCCCTTGCAATTGAGCCTAGATTCATGCTGTTAAATGAACAATTACAGACACTTGGAGTATTCTATTGTTGCTCATCTGGCCTAATAGAGTACAAATACTTTAAATAACATGTATTATAAGTTGCAAATTAATCATAGATTAGTAAACTTGCTAAACTTTGTTTCATTACAAAGAGATTATTGATTTCAACATGAATAAAATATATAGTGTGAATTTCTAACTATTCACAAAAAAAGGCTTTTCTGTCTGCTGAGCATTCATTTCAAAGCGGTTTTGAATAGGATACTTGTAAAAATAAGTTTTACTCAATATCCCCCAAAATAACAATAAACAACCAATGAACACACTGAAAGTATTTCTCTTGAATATTTTGATTGAATCATAAGGATGGATGAAAGTGCTTGTGATTCAATAAAAAACAATCATTTTTTTTCAAAAAGTCTTGTTTTTTCTTTCAGTAAGCATCCATATCTATATTATCATTAGTAACCCAATTATAATTATGCAATGTTTGAGAAAAGTTGAGTGAGGATTTCTTATTTAATATCTTATATTGCACAATAGTTTATTTTGGGGATATCAAAATTCCACCGATTCCTTTATCCAATGATACTCCATTATGCTGATTTTCTTAAAAAGCATATATACACTATGTAAAGCACACCTTCAAAAAAGTGTAATTTTTTCTTCTCAAAGTCAATTAATGCAATAAAACATCATAAAAGAAACTTTCACTTTTAGGAATTTAAGCTGGTTGGGAAATTTATTAAGATTAAACAAATTTTAAAAACTTTATCAAAATTTTGTTAGATGTTATTAAAATCTCAATTTCTCTAAAATTCAAGTTTCCTCAATTTTATATATTTTTATCCACTTTTTTACAGTGTAAATCAAATTCTTAATAGGCTCAAACCTCATGCATCTTTTTAATATATACACAAAATAAATTACTGTAAAATAATGCTTGTTTGCTCATTGTCTTTATTTTATTTTTTTTAAATGTCATATTTCTTCATGACAAAGGTGATTATGGCTGTCCAGATTCTTTTCATTTATTATCTACTAGCAATAGAGCCTGCCGTTGCCTGGGGATGTAACAGTAAGAGATAGATCAAGTATCGACCATCATAAAGACTGAAAAATAAAACTGACAAAGATTATTGTTTAAGGTTGACGGACACGCATGTCTTAATTAGTTTTTTTTTTTTTTTTTTTTACGAATTGGTCAAACTCAAACAAAAACATTGTTTTCAATCGTTATGAGTCTACCGATTGAATAGAATTTTATTATAAACAATTGTCTTGTAAATGGAATTTTTAAAGCATTCTGAATGTAAAAATAAAGAAAAAAGTGTGCAAGACAATAAGAAACACTACCTGCCCCCCAAAAAGTGAAGTTTTGTTGAAATCGGTTGAAAAATGTAGGAAATCTGATCCCATATATAAACGAACACACACACAAACACACACACACACACAAACAACCTGGGTTTTATAATAAGTATAACTCGATATGAGTTGTCTCCTTTTTATTCTCGCAACAGCGATGCCTCTTAATCGTGTTTTCAAATTGATTTTGTACAAAAACAATTGTGTTTTTCCAATTTTTGTCGCTGTCAGGATCACCGCAAGGTAATTTTATGTAGTCCTGTGAAGTTTTGTTGAAATCGGTTGAAAAATGTAGGTAATCCGATCCAATATATAAATGAACAGACACACACACACAACCTGTGTTTTATAATAAGTATGATAAATTGTCAATTCATCACTTAGGAAAGATAATGGAGTAAATTCTCATTGCTTTTTCTATTGTTCAGAGTGGTTCTTCTTCTAGACTGGTTACCACCCAAAGTAAGAGAGCCCAGTCTACCCAGCTATTTAACCAATAGTTAGTGAAGAGGAGAAGAGATGGATTTGTGCTTTTCCTAAGGGCATTAAAGTGAACACAACAGAGTAGGCAATCAGAACTTGCCTAATTCATAAATTCCATTTTCTGTATCAATGACTTATATTACCTGTGCATTCATGTCTTTAATCTTAAATAATTAAATAAAAAAACAGCTATTTTTTATATTTTAATATAAAAAATTGTTTAATCTTCCAAAATAACATGCTTGTTAGATATTCAATAAAATCTTTTCCTGCTTGGATCATAATTTTAACCAATGTTTACATACACCAAGAGCAGCACTAAATGTTTGTAACATTGGTTGCGTGCCATGAGCTTTCAGTTGAAGTGTACCTGCCTCAGCTTCAAATCCCTCAGCAATCAAATCCTGTGAGATGACATCAACATCTAAGTAGTCAGGCACCAAAGAATCTCGAAATGCTTCTTGTTGATCCAAAATGAAATTGACCAATGGTTCATAATAACAACTACCAACAGTGATAGCCATAAGCTGGTTCCTCAAGATCAACCAATATAATTCAGTGTCCAGTGCAGCCTGAAAAAAAAGAAAATATGTTAAAAAAAAAACTTTTATAGAAATAACTTTAAATAATTATGACAATTCCCTTTTAGTGATTTTCCTATTAAGTATGTTTTAAGATAAAAGGATGTATTCTATAAAACATTTAATGCATTTATAAATTATAAACATATAATGCATTTTATAAATTCAACAAATTCTGTAGCTGATAAATTACATTTGCTTTCATGACAATGTTTTTATTATCTAATTTCATATATTAATGATTTTCAATATTTTGTATAAAAACCTAATGTATAACAAAAATTAATATTATTACCACTACATCACTCGTTCATATTAGTTAAAATGCGTATTGCATCAAACAAACATACCAACATATTGAATTACTTTCTGACAATTTACTTATCTATTCTGTTTTTGATAAAGACATTTTTAGAAATTATTTTTTTCATTTTAAATATTTCTTTAATGTTGTTACCTTTTTCTGTAAGTGTAGTTGCTTGATGATATCCTTCTGTAAGTCCTTATAAGAAGACATAAGAGCTGTTTTAACAGCTGACACCATATGCTTCTTTGACAAGAGATTATCAACAATAAAGCTGACACACTAAGGAAAATAATAAAAAAAGTATTTCTTCAAAAAAATAATACCAAAAGAAACTTTCTTTTTAAAAGCTTTTAAAATTCAATATTTTAAACATGCTTTGAAAAATTTAATTACATTAACCAGTGGCTTTCTTTTTTTAATCCTCAAAGCAATACATACATCTCTGTTCTACTTTATTTTTTGCTTAACAGATTAATATTACTTGCCACATAAATTATCTTTTATACTTAGGTAGGAAATTAAAAAGAATTAAATTTCAATGACAACATACCCCAAAGGCTAAAATGCTTTCATGTGGCATGTTGTTTTTGTTAAAAAAAAAATATTTCTCCACTGGAATCAACAAAGATGTAAATCAGCTTCACTCTTAGCCAGTCACAGCCCAAAGTTTGCCAAATTAAGGGACTGTTGCAGAGAAAATGCTAATCAATTTCATTGCTTTGTGAATGAAAAAACTTAGAGGGTCCAGTAGACTGCTTTCAGCCAGACCCATGCAACTATTAAAACATGGCAGACAAGCATGAGTCCACTCATGCTTGAATAGCTTGAAAAGACAGAGCTTGTTTACTGAATTTGAAAGAAGAAAAGACTGGAACACATTCTTCCACTTTGCTTGAGAGGCAGAGCCTCTGCAGTTTAATGAACAGCTTAGCGAGGAGAAGTCAGATATTGCACAAATAAAGCAAGCCCTATAAACTGCTTTTGTAACAGACAAGTTTATGCACTATGAACAGTTTTTGGCCTGTCATCTATACTCTGGAGAGTCTGTTTATATATATCTTGCAGACCTGTGAAAGCTTGCTTTGTGGTTTGGGGGAATGTTGAAACAGAGTCTGATATATATTTTTGTGACAGGACTGCCGAATCATGTGAAGTACTTACTGTGTGCATCATCAAAGGTAGATGAGAAGACTGTAAATTAACTGATGGCTCAGGCCCATGCAGTTATGAAGGATGAGATGACAACTGAAGAACCAGTTGCAGTAGATATGTGTACAGTTAAAACAGACTTTCCTATGCCCTTCACTAATTGTCCTGCTAACATTAACTGCTACAGGTGCACTGGACTTAATCTTTATGCCAGGAATTGCCAATATTAACCTGTGGATATATACACCAGGTGTTTGTGAAAGGTCCACCAAGAAGTACAGTATTTTTAATGCTGAGAACTAAGTCATATTGCTGCACAGTCACAGGGAAACAACTAGGGAACAAGAAGGATGTCAGTGTTGCTTTCCCCTACTCACAAAAGAAACAAATGAGGTGCTCCCAGTGATGAAAATGCACATAAATGGTAAACCGTGTATGGCTTTAATGGATTAAAGTTGTTCCCACTCTCTCAAGAATAATTCAGAATGTCTTCTCTGGAGCAAAGAGAACATCTGCTGACAGCCAACAGACAGGTCCTTAAGAGTTGAGAAATTGGTACCATAGAGCTAAAGATAGATGAATAGAGTTAAATTCACAGTTCTAGTTTGAACAGTAAATTGCTGGGATTCGACATGATTCCTATATTTTTACAACAGATGTTGCTGATATTGGGAGCCATTAAAGTTGATGAACCAGACTTTAGTGCTGAAATTGATGACAAATATCTGGACTACAAAGTGGAAATGGTCATCTGCCAGAGCATCAGCAAAATGTGGTGCCTGAGTATTTTGTTTCCAAACAAGTCAGAGAGGAATATGAATAAGAGTTGCAGACATGACTAAACAAAAGATGGTTGCTACCTTACCCCTGAAAAGAACAAAAAAGCACCTAATCCCATTTATGGCAGTGGTGTAAGAGAATAAGGGGAAGGTGTGTCCCATGTTAGACTACCATGAGCTGAACTAAAACATTCACACTCACATAGCTGATGCCAATGTGTACACACTGATATTGAGGGAGTGGCAACAAAAAGGGTCTAATGTCTCCATTCCTTTACCAGCAGAAGGCTTACTTGCAATTGCATGTACACAAGTCACTGTAGTCATTCCAGACAGTGCTCTTCAAGGGCGGCAATGTTGTTTAACCCAGTGTTGAACTGAATGTGACATCAGCAATAATGAAATTAATTCTGGACAGAGATAATGCTATTCAACAGGCAACATCAGCATATATAGATGACATATATGTTGATGAAAGTATTGCATCAGTAACATGAGTATAACATTTAACCAAAAATTGAAAAGTAAGGAGCCGGAGTTGTTAAAAAGCAATCCTTGAGGGCTTGGTTTGTATGTCTGGAAGAGAGTACAACAGTCTATTGGAAGTGTGAAAACAAGGTTCAAGAGGTGCCAGAACTGATAACCCACTGCACAGTATTTTAATTGTGTGGATAACTGGTGGGACACCTCCCTATTTGCAACTGGCTCAGGGTTGCAACAGCTTTTATCACACACAGAGCAACAGCAGTCACAGCTGGCTGTGATGACGAGGTGAATAATCCCCCTCTTAAAAATATGATAACAGAAATTATTGCTAGTATACATTACAAAAACCCTACATGCAGCAAGTGATGTGTAAACATAGACACATTGGAGATGTAGGTCGATGTGCGCTCTCTTGCCACCAGTGTCTCAGTAGAACTAAAAGGATCCATCATCAAAAATGCAAGCCAGCTGCATCCAGTGAATAATGCACAGTATATTAAATTGGCAGAGCTTGATGGCATCCTGAATAGTCAACCCTGTGGCACAACCAAATGTATCTTTTTACAGACATGTACAGTGAATGTCTGACATGCTCACGAGAAAAGCCAGAGTATGCACCATAGCTGCATGTGAAAGGCTCATCTGACGATGGCTTGGTACTCTGGAGAAGTTAGTGCATGAGTATGTATTATCTGTGGGTATGATGTTTACCAGATTAGACCAGAACCAGAGAGATGGACTGACAAGTATGTCACAAAAATGGTCAGATGCAATATGAAAAGTCAAATCTACTTGCGCTGTATCAGTAGATGCATCCAGTGCTGAACTCGTAACTTAGCATCAAGCATATATTATGCTTCATATGTCATTTTGTGAATGCTAGAAGTGCCAATCAATTGACCCAGCCTCAATATGTTGGCTACGAGGTGAGCTGACTTTGACTGATTTGTGGAATTAATTAGGAATGGATATTACCCACTATAATGGAAATTACTATCTAATGCTGATCGACTATGGCCTAAGCTGATTTGCAATTTGACAACCCCTGCATCAACAGAATTCAATAAGTGTCATCCATTATTGAGAGGCCCTCTTTTACAACTGAAGCTCAACAGTAGAACTTCCCACAGATAATGATACTGTCAAAAAGTTCTTTTAGTTTTTTGTTTTGTCCAACTTCACTTCTCAATATGCATACATCCCTGCAGGCAACGGTATAATTGAGAGAAGTTATTCAAGTGTTAAAAGAACTGCCACCAGAAATGCTTGATCATGGAGGCAAATCTACTGGTATAATAAGATAAAATCTCACCCATTACTGTGCACATTAACATGATCCATCACTATCAAGTCAAAGTAAAAGGTATTGATGCAACATTTCCATTAAAACATCAGAAAGAGCACATGCTGTTCAAAGTGGGAGACTGTGTGTGGGTAAAAAACTCACACAAACAATGCACTTTGAGATATCAGGTGGGGCTTGTAACTGGTATCAGCAGTCCATATGCAATTTTGGCTGATGGAATGCTATACCACCTGAAAAATCTCTGCTCTATTATGAGTTCTATTACATAAGAGAGTGACACAGGCAGTACATAAAGCACATCCTCTAAATGTTTGAGGGTGCTTGGATTCAGCACATTCAATAGCTCTTATGATGGAGATAACTCAGGACTTGAACCAAACGATGATGATGATTTCTTGGAAAGTGAGTTCCTGGAAGAAGGGATTCCCTCCTCACCATGACAAAGTACCAGAATAGAAAGACCTGCACCTAGTTGTCATATCTGTGTTCATGAGATCAGGGAGGAGTGTACTGAAGAAAATGGTGACATACCTCAAATGCCTAAGTGCTTTCATATGGCATCTTGTTTATGTGGAAAAAATACCTTGCCACTGGATGAGGTCAACAAAAATGTAAATCAGCTTCTTTCTTAGCCAATGACAGCACAGGATTAGCCAAATTAATGGTCTGCTATGAAGAACATGCTAATCAATTTTGTTGTTCCGTTAATGGAAAAACTTAGAGGGCCTAGTGGACATCTTTAAAAACTAAGGACTTTTTGTAATAAATTAGTAATAAACCAAATGCTCAGACCCAATGTCGCTGGGAGTGAATGACCTTTTGTGAATTTCATTTCATACTTTTATAAACTGGTAACAAAACAATCTGTGTACCAAGTAAATGCAGTAGTAGTTTTCATCATAATGAGTGCATAAATTATAACTTATTGTGGGGAAAATAGAAATGGTTTACCTCCCAAACGCCCTCGCGTCTGCTTGGCCTGTGGGTTGAGAAAGGAAAGAAAAGATCCAAGATTACGTCCGTGACTTTTAATATTCACGGTCTTGTGCAGTCACGCAAAGTCGCGTTACACACATGCTAATGAGGTGTGTCTGGGCTCCATAAAAGCAGGTCGCTTGGAGAAATTGGCAGAACGGCATTACACCTGTGTTTGGTGTACATTGCTTTGCATTGCAGCGTGTCAGACATTTTCAGACGGAAAGAGTTGCGTCCCTTACACTGTTGAAGTCGACTCATTTGCTACACTTATTAATAATACAGACTGAATAACCATTTTCTAATGATACTAATGAATAAATTTAATTTTCTAATTCAGCATCAAATGTAGAAGAGTATCAATGCCCACTACTACCTCTTTACTCAACGGTGTTTCTTCTGGGATCTCTTTTAATACTTGACATATCGCATCAGGACTCATGGTTGTGATCATTTTAACCCAATGATTTTCAGCAGGATTTCTAGACAAAAAAGCAATAATTATTATTAATGTTTAATATTTTTCTCACACTTCTAATGAAGTCGACTCATTTGCTACAAGCTATTTTGGCCATTATTACAACATGGACAGATTCGACTTGAAGCTCCCCCGCTGGCCCGTCTGTGGTCGAGTAGTGGGAAAAGGCCAAGCGGGTCTGCCGGCTGTGTAAAATTAAAGATCCCGCACTGGTCATCCCTCTTAGGCTCACCAAAGGAGCTTACGCTGTGTATCAGCAGCTAAGGGATGACGCAGACTTGGAGGAAATAAAACAAGCTCTATACGCAGCATTCGGTGCAGACCCCTTTGTCGCCTGGAGGCAGTTCACCGAATGACTGCTTGGGCCAGATGAAACAGTAGATGTCTTTCTGGCCGATTTGAGGAAGCTGGCCGCACTGCTCGGTGGAGTGTTTACCAAATCCTAGGATGCGCCTTTTCTGGCAGGACTCCCCAGACAACGCCAGTCGACTGCTACGAGGATCGCTAAGGGTCAATGAGCTGGTGCTAGACGAGTTACTTGGCCAGAGCCCGAATATTCTAAAGGACGACGCGGAGCCGGTCTCAGCAGCTGTGGAAGCACCCGCACCGCCAACTGAGGACATAAGGTGCTATAAATGTGGCGGACTGAACCACTTCTCCAAAGACTGCCAAAGCGGTGCGGGGATATGCATAACCGAGGAACACGGAGACGTATAGCGTTGCTACAGGTGCGACAAGCTGGGCTACGTAGCAAGAAGCTGTCCGGGAAACGGGCAAGGGGAGTAAGCTACAGCACCAGTCTTCCCCAGATCGCCGCTGAACAAGGCGCTACCCGCAGTGAGCGCGGCGGATTAACGGGCGGAGCGCTGGCGCTTGTTGACACCGGGTGCACCCAGACCCCAGCGCAAGGCATGTTGTGACACATGGGACGAGAAAAATATTCCAGTTCTGACTGTTGGCGGGACTCGCTAGCCTCTTGTGGAGTGAGCGCCATCTTCAAGCATCGGCGATGGGCCTGCAGTAGCTGTACAAGCCCTGGTCGGGACGGAGGGCTGCTCGGGCTATGATCTGCTCCTGGGAATGGACGCCATCAAAAATTGGGTGGCGCCCATGTTGACGAAGAGGGTCGGGCGCGTTTTCACTGAAACAGGTCTTTGCTCTAGGTGCAGCAATAGAGCTGGAACGGCCTGACTTTCGTGCGGAGTTCAACCAGCGCACAAAGTCCTGGACGGTATCCTGGAAATGGTCGGACGATCAACCGCCAGAGAAGCTGTACAACAGTGTGCCGGAGTATAAAATCCCCCCCGCGAGCTCGTGCGGAGTACGACAAGGAGTTGTGAGCCTGGATTAATAACGGATGGTTGGTTCCTTATCCAGAGAAGGAATTGGGGCCCCCGAAGGGCCTGACCCCACTAATGGCGGTTCTCCAGCACAACGAACAAAAGGTGAGGCCGGTGCTTGACTATCGGGAACTGAATGAGCACGTGGACCCTTTTACAGCCTGCACGGACATGTGTACCGAGAAGCTAAGGGAATGGCGACAAGCAGGATCAAATGTATCTGTGCTGGATCTTCGCAAGGCATAACTTCGCGCGTAGCACCAATCACTGTGGCTCTATCAAACTGTGCTTATCAAGGGGCAAAGGTATTGCCTGACCCGCATGGGGTTTGGACTCAATGTGGCGCCATCGATTATGCAGATGATTGTTGACGCCATTCTGACGAAAGATGAGCGCATACAGCGGGCAACATCTGCATATATTGATGACGTGTACGTGAACGAGGGAGTCATATCTGCGGCGCGCGTGAAGGAGCATCTCTACAACTTTGGCCTCCTCAGCAAGCAACCGGAGAGGCTACAGGATGGTGCACGGGTGCTTGGTTTGCAGGTCTGGGGAGAAGATGACATTCTGTATTGGAAACGGGGAAATGAACTTCCAGACATGCCCCCCGTTGTCATGCGGCGAAGCATATTTTCCTTGTGCGGCAAGTTAGTTGGGCACCTTCCTGTAGGTAGCTGGCTGCGTGTTGCAGTGGCGTTGATATCAAGCGGAGAGCATCTGACGTCACCACTGGATGGGATGACAAAGTTCACGACGCCTCTCTCAACACCATGATGAGGGAGGTCTTCGCTAGAGTACACAAAGAAGACCCAGCGCGGGGCAGATGGTGCGTTGACAGCCAAGACCTTGGTGTGTGGTTTGACGCAAACTCTCTTGCAACCGGCGTATCGATAGTTCGCGATGGAGCCGTGGTGGAAGATGCTTGCTGGTTACATCCAGAAAGGGACTCCCAGCACATAAACCTAGCGGAGCTCGATGCTGTCATTAAGGGGATCAACTTGGCGATCCTCTGGAAGTCGACCACCCTGCGTCTGTTCACTGATTCCACTTGCGTTTATAATTAGATCTCTGATACCCTGACCAGGAGGGCCAGGGTGCGGACTAAAGCCACCAGCGAGATGCTTATCCGACGATGGCTCAACACAATTGTGAAGCTAGTGCAAGAGTACGCACTGACAATAGAGGTGTCCCTGGTCAAATCTAGCCTCAACAAAGCAGATTGTTTAACGAGGGTGCCCCAAAGGTGGCTTGACACCGCTAAGAAAGCTATTGAGCCCATGCAACCCGCCTGCACTGCGTCCGTGAGTCCCGTTCGATTTAATCAAATCAAAGAAGTCCACCAACAAAGCGGGCACCCTGGAGTCAAGTGGACACTGTATTTCGCCAAGTTGGTTGACCCAGGAGTACAAAAGACAGACGCCAGGAGAGTGGTCAGAAGCTGCATGGCGTGCCAGTCTATAGACCCAGCACCCGATCGCTGGAAGAAAGGGCAGCTGAGCGTGAGGAGCCACTGGAGCCGGCTGGCGATAGATGTTACTCACCACAATGGCGAGGATTTCCTGACACTAATTGATTGCGGTCCATCCAGGTTTGCGATATGGCGGCTGCTGTGTCGGCAAGATGAAGCCACTATCATCCGGCAGTTAAACAGTATCTTCCTTGAACATGGCCCCCCAACAAAGATATTAACCGACAATGGCACCGCATTCACCAGTGAGCAATTCGGGAGGTTTGCGGATGGCTGGGGAGTGCACCTACGGTTCCAGTGCGCCCATGTACCGAGTGGAAATGGAATCATCAAAGCGGAACCACATGACCGTTAAGACCATCGCAGCCAGGACGGGCTGCGCGGTGTCTGAGGCGGTCTACTTATACAACGTGACCCGAAGGATGATGTCTCACCCCACGCACCAGCAGACACATTGCATAGGTACCACGCCAGAGTGAAGGGCATAGAGACCAACCCGCTGACGGAACAGAAAGTAACCGGAGAGAGACTGAAGAAAGGCGATGTCGTCTGGATTAAAAACCCGCACAGCAAGTGCACAACGAAATACAGAACCGGACGTGTCACTGAGGTGATCAGCCCACAGGCGGTACAGGTCGACGGTGTGCCCCGTCATGTTAAGGACCTGCGTCCGGAGACGCAGTTGCAACCACCGCTGGACGATGAGAGCGAATCGGAATCTGAGACCAGTGAGGCATCACTCTGGTTCACGCCAGCTCCATCAGGCAGTGACTCAGATATCAGTAGTCTTCCAAGGGACGCAGTGTTTTTCAACCCTCAGACCTCGGACAGGAGCATAAGCAACGATGAGGCTCGCATATATCCCTCTTCAAGAAGCACCCGCCAAAGCGATCACCGCCTCCTGTCAACTCTGTGATCATGAGATCAGGGGGAGTGTGGGGAAAATAGAAATGGTTTACCTCCCAAATGCCCTCAAGGCCTGCCTGGCCTGTGGGTTGAGAAAGGAAGGAAAAAGATCCAAGATGACGTCCGTGACTTTTAATATTCACGGTCTCTGCGGCAGTCAATGCAGTCGCGCACACACATGCTAATGAGGTGTGTCTGGGCTCCATAAAAGCAGGTCGCTTGGAGAAATTGGCAGAACGGCATTACACCTGTGTTTGGTGTACATTGCTTTGCATTGCAGCGTGTCAGACATTTTCAGATGGAAAGAGTTGCGTCCCTTACACTGTTGAAGTCGACTCATTTGCTACACTTATTAATAATACAGACTGAATAACCATTTTCTAATGATACTAATGAATAAATTTAATTTTCTAATTCAGCATCAAATGTAGAAGAGTATCAATGCCCACTACTACCTCTTTACTCAAAGGTGTTTCTTCTGGGATCTCTTTTAATACTTGACATATCGCATCAGGACTCATGGTTGTGATCATTTTAACCCAAGGATTTTCAGCAGGATTTCTAGACAAAAAAGCAATAATTATTATTAATGTTTAATATTTTTCTCTTTTTTTTTAGTTTTATCAAATGTCTGCAGGTAATTTCTTTAAAATGTTGCACTCATTTTTTTATTAACAGAGAATGTAAAATTATATCTGATATATTATGCTTAAAATAATAAAAATGGTTTCATTAAATATTATTGCAATTGTAACTAGAAAAGAAGCTCTGTAATTAATCAATTTTATTAATGTTGACTTATTAAAACATGTCTTATGAGTTGTATTCACTTAATGAAAAATGTAATTTTGTGTTTTATATATAAAAAAGGCCACATAAAAACAAGTCTTGTTATTCAAAAATCAAGAAAAAAACATGTAAACATTTTAAACTACAGATATTTGTGTCTACATATTTACCCTAATTTCAGCATCTCTAGAGAAGGCCATATTTTCAGAAGTTGGCAGAGAGCTACATAGTGAACATCAGTGCTGCTAGCAGACAATAAATTTTCAAACAATTTTTGACGGGCATCAACAGTTTGGATGTCACTGCTCTCAAGCTACAATAGAAAAGTAATAAATATAAAAGCTTCATAAATTATTCCAACCAAATTTATAGAATTTTTATTTTTAATGATAATAAAAAAAATGTAAAATATTTATATTTTTATATGCTTTTGGACTAAAGAATATTTTATTGCTATCTGTATAAAAGTTAGATTATTCTAGTTTATATTTTAAGCCAGTGATTCATGTAGATTTTCCATGCAAAAAAAAAAAATTATTCAATTAGGAATAAAACCCTATCACTTTTTGAAATCATCAAAGAAGTTCCATTCTAAAAACATTTGAGATAATGTTTATAAGGATACTCAAACTATCTTTTGCTATATAGTTTAAAAGTTAATGAAAAAGTAATTAAGATAAACATTTTGTAATTTTTCCATTCAGAACATTTCATTTGTAATTTAAAATACTGTGCTTAAAATTATTTTTAGAAAATAGCCATAATAACAACTTATTTTAAATTAAATTTATCTAATTTTAGATCATTGTAATGAAATTAGGGCTTTACACAAAATCCTTTGATAAATATACTAGTCAATAATCAAATCAAACTCTAAGCAACTTCAAATTATGTACATGGAAAAATAATCTCACTTGTTGATGCGGCCAAGAATCAGCAATTACAGCATTTGTTCTATAAAACACCACCAATTCTATATCTTTTGGCTTCAATTTAAAATTCTAAAAAGTAAATGAAAAATAAATAAATATAAAACAATAAAAAGAATGCACAATTATTATTTTTGTAATTTTTCCCAAGACAAAATTCAGAATAATGTTTCACTTTATACTTTATTATTTATTATTAAATTGTCATTTGATTTTTATTAAATGCCATGATTGAACATGTACTAAATTATTACTCAATTATCATAGATTGGCAATCCTCTGCCTATCAGTGTGTTTCAAGGACTGTGAGATACAATTTAGATTACACCAAAAGCATTTTTTAATTTGAAAATGTTGGATTTTTCTTGAGTAACTGAATTTTTATTTTGCTCTAAACATTTAACATATAGTGAGATATATACTTATATTATTCAGTATACAAACAAATATCTATTTAAATATTTTTGTCCCTAATTAGAATATCTAAATAAATGGCATGTCATTTTTTATGAGGCATGTTTTATTGACACAAGTTGTTATAGCATTAGGATTTGAAAATGCCTTTTGTAAAATGTAAACATTTTGGTGCTTTTAGTGAAGAAAAAACTCATAAACCTAAGCCAATTACAATGATTGTATAAAAAGAGTATAGGTCAGCATTGAATAAGGAGTTTTTTTTTGTTTTTTTTTAATAAATTTATCCATAATCCACTGAACCCTAAGACCTGGCCTCACTTGTCAATTTCTTGATATTTAGGTAAACTGCCTATATAACAACAGAACAGCAAATAGATAATACAAAGTTGCTCATATGGATAACATTATTCTGATAATATGTTGAGTGATCTTCAGTGATTAGATGTCACAGCATTGTACCATTAAATTTGTACTACAGGTTCAACAGGTTAAGAAACTTGCTGATTATGTAAATATTATAAATACATTGATTTTGTTACTGTAAAATCAACATAGAACAACAATGCTGATCATTTATTTTCAGCAAATAGAGCTAGTTTATTCATTTTCTCCCACATTATTCAAAAATTATTTCTAACTGAATAGGATGGTAATGACCCCCCTCTTGATAATTAGTTCAACAACACATTCTTTATACAATGTTATCTGAAATATCAAGATGAATTGCTAAATTTATAGTATTATTTTCTTGTTAGAAATTCATTTTTATTTAACTAAACCAGTTTTTGTATTAGATGTTTATAGCCTGTTCTGATATTCTTATTAAATCCCTACTTCTATGACAGAAACCATAATCTATAATGAATGATTTTATATTCTATTTTATCAATTTTAAACTTATACTGAAATACTGTTTCCTACAAAACAATGCACAAGTATTAGAAAATAAATGAATAGCACACATCTAGAATATTTTCCTACTTTATGAAAACTAATCCAAAATTAAAACTAACAATTGATGTTTCAAGTTCATTGACATCAGTATAAAAATAAGACAGTCAAAAATAAAGAGCTCACCATTTCTAAACATTTCAATAATTTTAGTCGGGGCTGCACAGAGACAGAGCAATTAGAGCAAAAAGGGAGAAGCAAAGACAGCAAATCATCAGCTGTCACTAACTTCCCACTGAAAAATATGCAAAGGAAAAACTAGATAGAATATTGCATATTAAGTATAGTAACACAAAAATAATTGAACAAAGATATATGAAAGTATAAACTTCATGACCCACACACAAACTGAATTTGTCTTCATTAAATAGTTTTTTGGGTTTTTTTTTTCCATGAAGACAAAATTGTAAATAGTGGTATCTACTCATCCAAAAAATTCAGATAGAAATCTGAATTTTGGGGATAAGGAGTTATCACTATTTACATGCAGACTATTGTCCTTATCTTTGTTGCTGTTATCCATTATGCTTATTGATCTGGTTTGGTTGTTTTAGTTTAGTGGGATATTAACCTCTATGGGTTACTTAATGCTAAAATCTAAATATTTTGTACACAATTTTATGACCAACTACATATATTTTGAATGCATTTTATGCCTTCAACTACAGATATTTTGTACATAATTTTATACTTTCAAGATAAACATGTTTTTTTAAATATATAGTTTGCAGATGATTTATTGTAAGTGTTATATGTTTGGAATAAACATATTTGTTTAAAGTAGGACATTATGGTGATGGCTTTAGTATTTTCAAATAGTTTTCTCATGTTTTTCTTGTATTTGTGTCTTATAGGAGTTAAGTGAGTATATTCAATTAAAATGTGATTCATTGTGAGTGAAACATGGTATATTGTACATGTTGGTTTATCTTCTTTCTTCAGCATATATGGATTGGTGAGGTATGTGTGTGGCCTACATGTAGTCAAGTTAGCGTTATTGCGTCTTTTCTTCCTTTTCTAGACATTTGTTTCCTTTCAGCTAGGAATGGTTTGATTGTGAGAAGTTTATTATTTGTATTGTTGATCCACTGCTTTTGTTATTTCTGTTGAATGTAACTGTTTATTTTACTTTTTAGGTCTGTATAAGGGATCTTCAAATTATTATCAGGGGTTTCATTTTGGGCTGACTTTGCAGTTGAACTGGCTTGATAATTTTCTCTAATCCCTATGTGACTTTAGATCCAGCATAGCACCATTTCTTTACTGTTGGATAACGAATTTAGTTTGCATAGTAATTTTACTAGCAGTGGGTTGTGAAGTCTTTAATTTTTATTGCTGTTATAAATGATAGGGAGTCAGAGCATATTACATATTTTTCATTTTTGTTTCTAGAGATGATGTCATGTGCGAGGTCTGTTGTACAAATCTCTGCATGGGAAATTGAAGTTTCCTTTGACAGATTTTTTTTCTTGTTATACATGGCTGCACATGCTGTTTCACTTTTGCAGATCTATGAAGATGTATGAATGTCTGGGGTAATTGTATTTGATTTTTCAAATTCCTCTTGGAATATAAGTGGATGTTCACTTGCTTTATGACATTTTTAGAGTTTTAGATTTATTTCTGGTATTCTTATGGGCCAAGGTGGTATGATTGGATTATGGATTCTAGAGGTGTTTCTGCTTCTTTAATGATGTGTTCTATCCAGAGTCCAAAGGTTTTTATGACTTTCTCTTTTTGTTGGAAGAGGTGTCTATATTTTGGAATGTATGTGATATTGTATACAGTGTTAGAGGGGCATGTTTTTAGTTTTAGATAGCATTGCAAGAATTATTCCCAAGAACTTGTATTGAAGTACCATTGGGATTTCTGTCCCTTCCAGTTGCAATCTTGGATCATTATGCAGTTTATTTTTATTACAAAAATGAACACATTTTATTTTAGTTTTAGAAAATCTGAAACTGTTATTTATTGCCCATTTGTTGATCTTATTTATGCATTACTGCAGTTTCCTTTCTATGGTGTTTTGGATCAGTAACTGAAAATAAAATCATTCATGTACAAAGGTCTATTTATATCTTGAATGAGTTTTTTTGTAATTTTAATACTGAACAGTGACTAACAGTATTGGCACTCCTCCTTGTTTTTTTTTGATCAAACAGAATAGACCCAATACCAATCAGAAAAGTACTATTCGAAAGAAAGTTGTTGATGAATTCTGGTAACAAACCTTTCAATCTGAATCCTGTCCTCAATCACTGGGCAAGTACGGGTTCGATCCTAACAGCTAGCCTTGGAGTTGGTTGCCCGACCCTCAATCCCACTCTGCCCACATTGTGTTTGTTTTAGATCATTGGGTGGATGAAGGCTGAGTTTTATACTCAACATTGCTGATTCAGTAGCTTTGGCAAGATGACACCACAACAAACAAGTTAAGAGACAGCTTGTAGCACAACAACTTTATATCAAAGGTTCATACAATGAACATTCTACTCGCTAAATTAACAACATGTAGGTTTTCAGCACCTTAATACTCCGTGACACTATGTTTAGCCACACTCAGTAAACTGGTACAAGGCTGAAGTCTGACTTCCACTCTGTGATTTCTTTAGGCTGAACATTCAGTTGTATTTGATTGACTGGAACAAGGCTGGAGTTCTTTCTGAAGAAGTTGTGTGGGGTTTGGGAAAGTGGGTCTTGAACCAACTTGCATCTTGAGCTGTCTGCTTCCTTCTTCTTGTCTATCACCTCACTCGTCTGTATTTATGGACTCTCATGCAAACCTGGCACAGGGCATAAAGTGGTTGGGAAATTGATTGCCTGACAAAATTTGGGGAGATCCCTCCCCTGAAAAATGATGGTGGCAGAATATTGATCCACCCAACACCTTCCATCTCATGTTGATACCTCTCACCATCACTGCCTGAAGAGTGCAGGCAATTCCTCTGCCTTCCTTGAAATTCTACCTGGGCCTTTTACCTCTCTCTTTGTTCCCTGATCCAACCTGTCCTCAGAGGCTAGGTGTGGTCTATCCCAAATTATTAAATTCAATTATCATCCAAAATTTCCATCAGCAGGGGATTCTTATCACATCCTTGTGGTGTCAGTCGCATCTGGGATTTGTTGTTTGTCACTTCCTCTCACCAGCTCTTTAGTCAACAAGTGACAAAAAGAGACAATTTCTTTAGTAAATTTCATTGCGTCTTGGTCAGACGAGAAAAAAAATATAAAAAAAAAATATATTCCATTTCTGTTTCTCATTGTAAACATGTCAGTCTTCAAATCCAAGTCTTATCAACTGACTGAATTTTGGTTAGAGACTTGCTTTAAGGCTTCATGGATACCCTTCCCATTACCCACTTTGTTCAACGAGTGACCCATTGACACTCTATGTTGTCAGCATTTGAGGTCATTAAAATATAGCCTATTCTGCCATGCAGGGTTGATTGGACACTTAAGAAAATACCATCATTTAATATTAATTTGTCCAAAAACAGATGGCTTCTATGCTAGCTGTCAGCGGCATCTTAAACCTGGGGTGGGGAGAAAAAAGAAAACAAATAACCTTTTCTTCCATTTTCCTTGTCTTTTTATCAGTATACTGTCAGTCTATTGAGAAATAGCGTTTTTCTTGTTTTTGCTATCAGTATACTTTCAGTCTGTTGAAAAACATTGTTTTTCTTGTTTTCTAGTTTATTTTGAAAGCCTTTTTCCCAATTTACCAGTGCCTTCTTAATAGTGTCACAGATCTTACATGATCCCATATTTCCAGGTAGTCCCATAAGCCTTTTCCAAGTCAAAGAATACAGTAGTCATACATTCTTTTCTTATAAATACTTATAAAGTTTTCCAACCAAACCAGGAAGTCCATTATATTTCTGTTTTTATGAAAGCCATAAACTAAATTTTCTCCATAAACAGCTTGTGAGAAAAATTTGTCTATAATTTCCAGGGTATGAATTTTCTTTTCCTGGTTTTGGAATCAGTAGGACAGTTGTTTATTGTCCTTGGAAATTACCCTTAGTCCAGATATCTGTATATATTTTTAGTAACAATTTTATTGACTCTTTTCAGAATTGTTTTAAGAAGTCATAGTGGAAATCATCTGGTACTACAGCTGAATTATATGAGCTTTTAAGGGAGTCTTCTCCTTCTGTTAGAAGGAATGATTTGTTGTCATCTTCCCAGGTTCTTTGTTTTTTTGCATTTTCTTTTATAGTTTGGGATTATTGTTTACAATTTTCATTTTGAAGAAGTTTTTGAGAATGTTTCAGCCAATATATTTGTTATAGCTTTTTTGTCTTATTTATTGAGATGCTTTACTGGTATAGCGTATCTTACTCATATATTTTTCTAATCATTTCCCAAACTGATTTTGGTTTTGTAAAAGAATTTGCTCATATTTTTGCCAACAGTTCTTTTTGGCTTCTTTTATTGCTTTACAAGCCTTTGCTTTATTTAGTTTATAAATGATGAGGTTGGTGATTGTTGGTTCTTTTTTAAATTTTCAAAGTACTGCTTTACATAGTCTAATTACTTCTTTACATCCATCATCGAACCATGGTTTGTTTGGGGGATGCATTCTTTTGCTGTGGTTATTATGGTTTCCAATAAATTATCTGCTGTTTTAATGTTATTTTGAGTTAGTTTTTCAAATTTTTCCCAGTCAGCCTTGCTTAGCTTCTATCTAGATGGGTGCTTATCAATCATCTCACTGTTCCTTAGGATGATCAGAAAATGGTCACTACCACATGTACACACTACAGGTAAAGTCTAAGCAAATTGCTGGATCGCACATTGTTAGGTCAATTGTTGACAGACTTCCAGTTTCTGGATTGATGTGTGTTAGTACTTTTTGGTTGAATTGGCATAGTTCATTATCCATAATAAAATTTTCTGTAATTTTTCCTTTTTTGTTTGTCTGCTTGGATAGTATTGTGGCTATTAAAATCCACTAGGAGAATGAATGATTTGGATAGTTGCTTTCTCATATCTTCCAGCTTGAATATCTGGTCATGCAGTGGGATATACAGAAAGTATATGTTCTGTGCAAAGTGACTGTTATACGAAGTGCCTGTAATTCTGTTTGTTGGTCAATTTTGCTCTGGGGTATGTCATTTTTTATTAGGATGGTTATGCCTCCAGAGGTCCCGAGACTTGAGTTGTCAATGTAATTGTATTGTTGATAATTTCTAATATTAAAGTTGTCTTTTTTTATAAATGTTTCTTGGTGACAAATAACATCAGAATTCAATGTTGTTGTTAGCATGAGTAATTCATTGTAATTTGGCTTTTCTCCATGATAGTTCCATTGGATTATTCTACATTGTATGTTTGTATTTTTTTGAGTTTTATACTATTTCAGTCTTTTGATTTTTGTTTGCGTTTTTTTGGTGGCATATCATTCATTCTCTCTTGGACATTGAAATTTATTTTTTGTGGGTGTCAGGTGATTTTTTGTTGGTTGGTCATGTTTTTTTTGCAGGGAGGGGGAACTTTGTGTAGACATCTATTTTGAGAGTTGGCAGACAGATTGGTAATCTTTGAGATTTTTGTTTAATGGGGTTTGCTTTCGGTTGAGTTTAGAGTTTTGTATAGGTGGTATTTGGCTTCAACAAACATCATCAGCTAGGTTTACTTAATCACCAAGACTCTCAAGTGGATATACTGTAAAACAAGTTGGCAGATACTGACAATGTAGATAACCTAGCTATCACTGCAGACACTATTACCAATACTACAGTTCTCCTACATCATCTAGAAAATGCTGCCAACGATGTTACACTGTTTGGCAATACCTCTAAAACTCAATTCATAGGCTCCAACCAGTAATACAAAGTGAATCAATAAAATCTGTCAATACCTAGGAAGCGAATTAAATTCTAATAAAAGATGTGAAAATTCATATAGCTAAAGCCTGTGCCTGCCTTGAATAAAATGGATGTAATCTGGAAATCTGATCTACCAGACAACCTCAAGCAAAAATTCTTTTGTGCCACTGTAGAGGCAGTGTTAATATATTGTGCCACTGCTTGGACATTAACCAAAACACTGGAGTCTAAGCTTGATGGAACCTACACTCAGATGCTGGGAACTATATTTAACATCTTTTAGAGATAACATCCAACTAAATCACTCTATGGACTCATCCTTGACATTTCTACAATCTTACAGGAACACAGAACATGCTTTTCAGGACACTTTTCAGGTGAGCAAAATGAATTCGCATGTGATGTACTGCTCTGGACACCTACCCATGGAGCAAGACTGGTTGATCACCCAGCAACCACTTACATTGGCCAACTATGTTATGACACACAATGTCATCCTAATGACCTTCCGACTGATGCATGACTGTGATGGTTGACATAATAGACTCATAAATGTCCAAGTTAGCTCAACCAAATAAATAAAATAAAAAAATGGGAGTTTGATATGGGTTCTTTTGATTTATTTAGTAATTCTGCTTGGCAGCTTTTAGCTGTGTATGTTCTTTTTAGGTGTGCTTGGAATTTTGACCAGTTGTTTGGTCCTAGCTGCACCAACTGCTTGATAAGGGTTCTATATCTGTCTGTTTTGTTATTATTGTTTTATATATATATATATATATATATATATATATATATATAGTAATATTTTGAAAAGGCTGGATGGTTCTTTTGAAAGAGTATTTAGTTTCTTCAGTACAATCTTTCTCATTGTGATCTGAATGTTTTTTAGCACATTTTCCACACACCAAGTGTGCTCTGCAACTCTCCTAGGTGTACGTATACTTCTGACACTTGAAACTCCTGCATGGATTGTGGAGGTATTGTTCAACTTTCTCGATTGTAAATCCAATTCTTATTTCTCTTGAGATCGTGGGTTTATTAAAAGTTAAAATGTATCTGTCTATATTTCTGAAATGAGGTATTATGTACACTATTTACATTATTCAGACTATTGTCCTCATTTTTGTTGCCATATTTACCACAACGTTTCAGCCATTGTACGCTCTGGCCTTCTTCAGGTGGTTGGAATGTTGAACTGAACCCTTTATTTTGCTTGCAGGGGTAGATTGTTCTAGTTCCACGTGACATGTCTAATGAATGTCAGTTATCAGTTATCTCCAAGTTAGAGAGGTGAATTAACAGGAGATAACTGATATCCATGAGACATGGTATGTGGAAATAGAAGTCTACTTCAGTGAGTGAAATAAAGGGTTCAGTTCAACATTCCAACTACCTGAAGAAGGCCGGAGAGTACAACGGCTCTTATGTTGTGATAAATATGGCAACAAAGATGAGGACAATCATCCGAATAATATAAATAGTGTTAAAATGTATGTATGTGATTTGCTGATAACCCCCCTTTTCTTTTGGGGACCCCATGTTTTCCTAAGATTGCATTTATTCCTCTGTTTTAGCTAAGGACAGCTCACTATTTCTAATAACTCCCTTTGAAGTGTTAAGTCTTTCATGTCAGAAGCTTTGCATTTTAAATTGTGGAAAGATTTCATTTTCAGTATATTATCTGTAGGCTTTTTATTGTTCATGTTTACAAGTACATTGGTACTTCTCATTTTTTTCACTGCTCAAGAATTTGCTCTGCTGGTATGTATTTTTCTATCAAGAATGGGGACAGATTGTCCAGAGGTTTCCTCTAGAGATTCAATCTGGGGAATCCAGTTCCAGCTTCTATTTCTAAATCAGAATCAGAGAGAGATTCCGTTTGCTAATTTTGTTTGAGTTTGCTATGTAATTTGCCTTTTCTTTTCATTGGTCCTGTACGCTACCACACACCATGGAGTCTAATCTCTATTGGGTGTTTATCAAGTGGTTTAAATACATTTACCTTGGATGGGATGGGGAAACATCAACCAGTATACTCGCATCATGAAAGAACTTTGAGCCACTGTTAATTTTGTGCTTCAGTACCCCCAAAAAACTGATGCCTTAATGTGAATCAGTGGTCAAATTTTCTTTTTCTTCTCAATTAAATTGGCTCTCAGCCACTGCCTTCTAGCACTTTTAAAATAATGAAGGGTTGGGTGTTAGATCATCATTTGATCAGTTTGTGAGACATTGTCAGGCTTAATTATATAAATGCTGGGGCTTGACATGATTAATTCTTTATTGAGAACTTGAAGCTTTAAATCTAACCTGCCTGCTGATGAGTGCTTTATGGCTGCACTCATCAGCAGGCAGGTTAGGTTTAAGTCTCCGTGTTCTCCACTCAGAATTATTCCACAAGACAATAGCCTAGTGGATTTGGTGACATAGTAATTGTGTGTTCAATCCCTGGGCTGGTCTGGACTAGACAGTGTATACTTGGACACAGTGGAAATGGGATGAGCAATAACTGAGAACTACCCTCAGAGATTAAATAAAGGATTCAGCTTGAAATTCCCTGAAGGGGGTCAGGGTATATTGGCAAGAACCTGATGAAGGCCAGAGAGCACAATGGCCAAAATATTATGATAACAGCAACAAAGATGAGAACCATAATCCACGTGTAAATAATGTAAAAATTATTAGTTTACATATTAAACATACTAACTTCTTAGAAGAATTGTATAAGAAATAGGATCAATATCGTTGTTTTTCTATTAATCTTAATATATAAAAGCTTCATCAAATTATTTGAATATCTAAAAATTTTGATAAGGTCTATTTAAATAACACATAGTATACAAAAATTAATAACAGTCAAAGAATATACTAAACTTCTCTTGATTGTAATAATCAAGAGAAGTTTGGATATTTCTTTGAGTAAACCTTTTAATGTAAATAATTCTTTACTAAAATATCAAATGGAATATCTGAAAATACTTACCTCATCTCTTGATGTCCAAGTACATTTTGGATAATACTTTCCACAACATCAATTCCATCTGATTTCTTAAAAATATCGCAGTGTTTACTTGAATCTCTGCATGAAAAAGAAAAAAAAAACTAGGATAAATCATCAACTTGGAGATTAATTTCTAAAAACAAAATAGGCTAAGATGAACTACAATTTTTGATAAGTTTTCTTACAAATATTTTATGATCATATACTGTAGTTCAATATAAATTGCAGAAATATATGCTATGGTTCAATTTAAATTGCAGAAATGCCCAACAAACAGAATTGACAAAGTTTGCAATAAACATTAACAAAAGAAAGAAAAGTACAGGGGAAAAATAATACCAAGCAACCAATATATGCAAGATAAAAGTAGGCAAAACAACAGTAATGAAGTAAAAACATTAAAAGTAAAAAAAGAATGGTGTTAACACACAAAAGGGATACAGACAAGTGTTCTCACTGGATTCTAACTTCAAGACAAGAAAGAACAGAAATATGGTCAATGAGATTGAGAAGTGGCTAGGAAGAAATCCCATCATGCATCTGTATATTTTGTCTATAAATTTGTGGAGGGGCTGTTTTACATTCATTCCAATACAGATTGACTTTTTTTCTAGATTTGTTGTGATTGTTACCTTGCATTGTTCATCTTTTGTTATTCTTTTGACAGATTCTTGCTTGAATTATTGAAGATTACCTTTAACCTACCTGGACTTACACTGTTCTTTAGTTTCACCTTGTCCACATGGATGAGGAAGACATCAGCAGGACTGTAAAAGCCCTATTAAAGACCCCTGAAAAAGGGTATATGAATTTAAGATGGTTATTTTGTATAAAAGTTGAAAGGCTGTTCGGTTTCATAATTCTGTATTTTTGGGATTGCTTTTTTGGAAAGCCCAGTGACTGTTTTTGATTGAACATCAATCCAGTATTTTAATATTTACATTCATACATGCATATATATGTTTATAAACACATATACACATACACTATTTGAAAGGGTTATATTTTATTGAGGATCTTTATTTCCTTGAGAAAACTGTATATTTTTTCTGTGTCTGTATTTTTGAAAATTTCTTTCAAACCTTTTCCATTGAGATATTTTTGTCTTATTCTAGTTATGATTTTGCATTCCAATAGAATATGTTTTATTGTGATTAGGCTTCCACATCTACATTTTGGTGGATTTGTCTTTTTTAATATATAAGAATGGGTTAAATATGTGTGTCCTATATGTGTTCTGGTTATGACGACTTGTTTTTTCCGAGTATTTCCAAGATTATTTCCCCATTTTCCTATTTTAGGTTTAATTTGAAATAGTTTATTTCCGGTTTGGTTTTTCCATGAATTTTGCCATTTGTTTCTTATGTATTTATTTATTTTAGATTTTAAGTCTGTATATGGAATTTGAAGATTTTCATCAATTGTCATTTTTAAAGATGATTTAGCAGCAGTATCTGCCTTATCTCCTCCTTGGATGCCAACATGGCTAGGAATCCAGCAGAAGATGATATTTTTGCTTTTTTCCATTGAATGTAGTTTATATAGAAGACTTTGTATTAATGGATTTTCCAGTCTTTTCCCTTTTAGGGATGTTAATACAGATAATGAATCTGAGAAAATAATATAGTTTTCTCCTTTGTTTTTTTATATGAAATTTAGTGCTAGTTTTATTGCGTAGGCTTCTGCACTGAAAATTGATGCTTCATTTGGCAAGCGTTTTTTGATAATTGTTTTTTTTGTTATTGCTGCGCTGCCTGTTTTTTCTTCGTCTTTTGAGCCGTCCGTGTAAATACTTTCATAGTTTTGATATTTTTCTTTTTTATTTTTGAAAAATTTTTCAATGTATGTTGTGGGGTGTGTTTTTGATTTTGATAATTTGTTTAAACTTAATATTATGTTTGGATTTTTGATTATCCATGGTGGTATGTTTGATTGGTTGGTTTTAAGTATTTGATTAGACTGTATATTATTTTCTTGGATGATTCCTTCCATTCGAGTCCCAATGTTTTGATTTTATTTGTGTTAAGATTAAATTTCTCTTTGTGATTTGGTGTAAGTACACAATCGTGTGTGGGGTTAGAAGGACAGGAAGAGAGTTTTAGATAGTATTGAGTTGCTAGTTTCTTCATTCTTAGTTGTAATGGGGGTTCATTTGCCTCTACATGTAGACTCTCTATAGGTGAGGTGGGATAGGCTCCTAGAGCTATCAGAAGGCCTTCATGGTGTATTGTGTTTATTGTTTTTAGATAAGACTTTCTAGTTGATTGGTAGACCATGCTGCCATAGTCCAATTTGGAGCGGATCAACGTTCTATAAAGTTTAAGAAGGGTTTTTTTGCTAGCTCCCCATTCTGTATGGGCTACTGTTCGCAGTAGTTGGAGAGCTTTAAAACATTTTGTTTTTAGGTAATTGATATGTGGTCTGAAGGTCAGTTTGCAGTCAAAGATCATTCCTAGAAATTTATATTGCTGAACTACTGATATTTCTTCATTTCCTAGTTTTAGAGTTGGGTTATTGTGTAATTTTTTCAGTTGGCAGAAGTGTACAGATTTTGTTTTTGTTTTTGATATTTTAAAACCGTTTTCGAGTGTCCATTTGTTTATTTGATGTAAGCATTGTTGAAGTTGTCTTTCTGCTGTGTTGAGGTTTCTCGATCTGTAATATATTGTAAAATCATCAACATAAAGGCTACAGTGTATTCCTGATTTGATGTTTTTTTATTATGTCATTTATTTTTATTTTGAAAAGTGTAGGGGAGAGTACACTTCCCTGTGGTACTCCCTCTTCTTGCTTTTGATAATCAGAACATGTAGCATCTATTTGTACTTGGAAGAGTCTATCTGTTAAAAATCCTTTTACAAAGTTTGGTAGTCAACCTCTTAATCCTAGTTTATGCAGATCTTTCCATGTTTCCATTGTTGATCAAATGCTTTTTCTATATCAAAGAATATGGCCATTAGATGTTGTTTGTTTAAATTGGCCTCTCTTATGGCTGTTTCTAGTCTTATTATGTGATCTATTGTACTTCTTCCTTTATTATATCCACATTGATATTTTGATATGTGTTTTCCTTCTTCTAGAAACCAACTCAATCTGGCATTGACCATTTGCTCCATTGTCTTACATAGACAGCTTGTTAATGCTATTGGTCGGTTACTTTGTGGATTGTTTCCCTTTTTCCTTCTTTGAGTATGGGAATAATTACCGATTCTCTCCATATTTTGGGAAATTTCCCAGTAGTCCAAATATTGTTAAAAATATTCAAAAGGTATTTCAGCGATTCTTGTGGTAGTTGTTTAATAAATTCATAGTGGATTTGGTCTGGGCCTTCTGTTGTATTATGGGATTTTTTATGGCTTCTATTAGTTCTGCTTCAGTCAATAGATTGTTGTAGGCTTCTGTATTTTTGGATGAAAAATTTAGTTGGTTATTTATATCTTTTTGTTTACACTTTTGTAGGTTTTGATTTTGCTCATTTTAGAGTTTTCTGCAAATGTCTCTGCTAGTAGGTTTGCTATCTCTTTTTTTGCTAGTTGCTTTAGTGTTGTCCTTTTTAAGATGTATTATTGGGTATATTTGATTTTTTCCAGCTATTTTTCTCATCATTTCCCATATTGTCTTGGTTTTGGAATGTGTATTTAGGCTGTTTACATATTTTTTTCCAACATTCCCTTTTTGGCTTCTTTTTTAACAGTTTTCCGTGCTACTGCTTTGAGTTTTTTTTCATTTCAATCAAATTTTGGGTTGTGGGTTCCTTTTTGAATTTTCTCAATGTTGTTCCCGGTTTCTGACTGCTTTTTGGCAGTTTTTGTCAAACCAGGGTTTAGTTTTTTTATAATTATTTTGCTTTTTTGGTATATTTTCTGAGGCAATTGTTATTAATGTTTTGGTAAAGTATTCTATCGAGTTGTCTGTGTCCTTTGACTGTATCAGTAATTGTTTACATTTGTTTTTGAAACCCTCCCAGTTGGCTCTTTTCAGTTTCCATCTGACGGAGCCTATCTTTTCTTCATTGGCAGGCTTTTGATTTTCTAGAATGATCGGGTAATGATCACTACCACATGTGTCGCTCCATGTTTTCCATTTATAATCCATACAAATTTCTGGATCGCATATACTTAAGTCTATTGACGATTCTGTTCCATTGGAGGGATTAAGGTAGGTTGAGGATTTATGATTTAATAGACATAAGTTATGGGTGTTAAATATTTCTTCTAATATTTTACCTTTAGTATCTATTTTAGTATTTTTGCTATTCCATATAGGATTATGACTGTTAAAGTCTCCTAGTAAGATTCTGGGTTTAGGAAGTTGCTCCATCAAGTTGTTTATTTCTGTTGTATTTATTGGTTCCTGTGGGGATATATAAATGGAAAGAATTGTGATGGTTTTATCTAGTGTCACTTGTGTTGCTATTGCTTGTAATTTAGTTTTAATGTGTACTTTACTTTGCGGTATGTCATTTCTAATCAATATTGACACTCCTCCATTAGCTCTATGTCCTGTATTGTGGTTATAGTGATATTGTTTATAATTTTTAATTTTTAAGTTGGCATTTTCTTGTAAAAAAGTTTCCTGTAAGCAGATGACGGCTGGATACAGTAGTGACATAAGTATGAGTAGGTCATTGTAATTAGATTTTATTCCACGACAGTTCCATTGCAGGATCTTATGTGCCATGGTTATATTTTCATTTTTTGGGGGTAAAGTTACCTACTAGGTTTATATCATTTGTCCTCTCCAGTTTTTTTCCATCTCTTGAGTTTTTAGAAGCTTTGTCTTCAACTGCTTGTGGTGTCCTTCGGTCAGATTTTTGGTTTTGTTTTGAATTTTGTTTATTTTCTTTCTCTTCTATTTCCATATATTCCATAGGCTCAAATTTATTTTCATTTGATATATTGATTCTTGATTTTGAGTTAGATCTTGATCGAGTGCTTTCTTGCTCTGTTGTCACTTTTTTGTCTTTTTGTTTATTTTTCATTTTCTTAGTTTGGGTTTGGGAAGAAGAGGGTTCGCTGGAGTTTTGTTCTGTGTTTTCTTTCCAAAGTTTTTTGCCTTCTTCTGGGTTTATTCCATTTGATCTGGGTTGTTGAGTTTTATTTTGATCCGATTTAAGTTCGATTAAAAAGGTTTTTAATTCTTCAAGGAAAGCTTTTAATTCCTTGCATAAATTTGTTATTTCAATTGAACCTTTTATTTTATCTTCATTGTTTATTTTATTTGCTTTTTGTGCCATGGAAGCATAGGTGTTTTCTTTTATGTTATTTTTAACTTCCTTTCGTGCTTCTATGAAAGATATTTTTTTTTTATTTTTATTCTAATTATTTATTTATCCTGTTTATATATACTGCATTGTTTTGAGAGGGCAGAGTGGGTTCCCAAACAGTTTGAGCATAGACTCTCATTTGGGCAGTTCTCTTCTTTATGTTCTGGTTCTTTCTCACTACATTTTCCACATATTTTTTTTTATTTCTACAGGAATCTCTGTGATGCCCAAATTTGTGGCATCTATAGCATTGAAGAGGGTTTGGTACGTATTGTTCTACTTTTATACTTTCATATCCAATTTTAATTGTTGTCGGAATTTGGGGGGAGTTGAAAGTTATAATGTAGGTATTAGTTTGTATCTCTGCTTCATTTTTCTTTATTGTTATTCTTTTGACATTTGTAACTCCTTGAGTTTGGAGTTCTATTTTTATCTCCTCTAGAGTGCACAGGGAGAGCTCCTTGCTTTTTACTACTCCCTTTGAGAAATTTAGGGTTTGGTGTGGGTAGGATTTTATTTCTATTTCTTGTAGTTTTTTTTGTCTTATTAATGTGTCCGCATATATCTTTTTTTTTTTTACTTCTACTAGTAGTGTTCCATTTTGTAATTTTTTTACATTTTTTGGTATAATGATATTTGATATTGCTTTTTGTATTTTAAATGGAGAAATTTCTGTTAATGCTTTTTTGCTTATTGCTTCGAGTACAATAAATCGTGGAAAGTTTTCACTATCATTTTCTGTTTCCGAGTCGTTATCCACATGTGGTCTCTTGGAAGATTTCTTTTTTTCCATTGATTGTTTTTATTTTTGTTCATCATTCTCGCTCCCTACCCACCGCGGAGTCCAGTATTGGGACATGACAAGGGGGAAACCCATTCGCCTTGCCATGTCGGGGCTACGTGAATGATATACTCTCTTTGGGAGGAGTCTTTGAGCACGCATGTTCCTTTGTTTCCGTTTTCCAAGTATTACGGCTGTGAAGGTTTAGCAAGTGTGTCAGATCCTTTTTTTCTCCTAAATTGATTGACCCTCAGCCACCACCTTCCATCACATATTTAGGGTTAAGTGTTAGTTTTGGTTGGGAAGAGGAGTGTCAGTTATAGGTTTGGGGTGGATTATATATGATGGGGCTTGACATGACCAGCCAATTGATCGGATCGGGCCCCTCCGACCGCCTGTCTAGCCCAGGTAAGGGCCAAAGTGGTGTGTTACAGGATTGTGACCGCTTTACACCTGGGTTACAACCTGCTCAACCACCAGGATCCTGTCCCCCAAACATTACGGGTCCCCAGACATTGGCCCCATTGGGTTTTACGCCACCCATTCTGATGCCAACAGAGAGAAATTGGACAAAGAATGGTCAGTGGAGGGAACTGTCTCCTCCAGTAGAAAATCTTCCCCCATAAAGGTAAACCATTTTTGTCACCTTCTTCTCCCCAAAACAAAAACTTGACCAGACAAGAAAAGATCCTACCAACCCTGCCCATTCTCAAATCCCTCGCTCACACAAAAACAATTTGCCCTCTGCAATATCCAGCCCAATACCAGAATAAATGTAGGATGTTGAAACGATTCTGTTCTGTCAGAGTCCCCATATTTAATTACCCATCCCTATATAAAGTAGTAAAATTAACCATTCTTAGAGACATGAGGGAGCAGGGTTATCACAAGATAGTTCCTTTAAAAATGAAATAGGTCAATGATTCATGGAACGGGTTAGTGGTGTCGGTGTCCTGACCCCAGCTATGTTTGTCCTGGATGTGCAATGCCAGTTAACAAGCATGAATAGCCAAGGATTGTGGTTCAAGCCTAAAAGGGTTCATCTCTCTTGCAATCTCCAGTGTGAATATCTGTTGTATACAGGAAACTTATCTTATTAAAAGTGATTATAAGAGTGTGCCATTGAGGAGGTTTTGTATATTTTAATAGAGGTTTGAGGGGTGTTTCCTGGCTAGTAAGTTGTTCTTTGGATGCAGATCCAACAGACAAATTGTGTGTGCTGGATGTTACTATAAAGGAGAAAGCATTCCGACTAATTGGGGTTTATACACCTAATGACTGTGTGGAGCAGGAAGCCTTCTTTTGAAAAATCAATTAGTTTCTGTTATCGAAATGGGTAGTTTTAGCAGGTGATGGAATGCTATCCTTGCTTCCAAATTAGATTGTGGGGGTTTCAGTGTATATTAACATTCCTTCTCATGCAAAAATATTAATGAATTTGTCACCAGACTCAATCTGGTTGATAAATTCCAAAATAAACATCCAAAGTGGGTAGAGTGGGCTCAGACAGATAGGTATGGCTCAGGCATGGTGCAATCTATATAGACTAACAGTGCAAAAGTTACTAGAATCTAGAATAGATGTGCATTGTTAAATTGGGAGATAGTGATAAGGTAGCCATAGCTAAAGCTGAACTGGCCCCCTTGCTTAAGTTTGTGTATTCAGAGCTGTGTATGCTGAAGCAACAAATATAGCTGTAGAAATGCATGCAATGGAACTTCAGATTGCTCCAGTTGGTACATTACACATGTCACATCATTGAATAGGAGAACCCTGACAACAGTGTTTTGTGATTTCTTTTAGAAGTTGTTCACCAGAGTGTATGGTCTGAGCACATCTTAGTTCAACAACTATTTGGTTGACTTGCCTTGAGGTGACTGAAGTGACTAGTTACAAACGTTGCATAACAGAGGAGAAAATCTGAGAAACACTGAATGTTTGTCCTGTTTCTGGAAATTCTCTTTAAAAACTAGATGGAACAGGCAACTATTACCTGATGTTTCACCCGAAGTGTTGGGAAGCTTCTGCACAAGAACAAATATGGAGGGTATGCAATTGGTAATTATTGGTCCTTAACAATGCTTAACACAGAGTTAAAGATTTTGGTCAAGGTCCAGGTGAACCATCTGCAGGTTGTGCTTGATTGTCTTATATCCCTTTGAACACACTTGCGCTGTAAAAGGTCAGACAATTCAAGATAACATTCATTTGATTTTCACGATCATTGAGAAAGTCAATGGAGAATGCTGATCAATTTGGAAAGTCAATGGGCAACGCTGATCAATTTGGATCAGTTCAAGGCCTTTGATAGGGTAGGTCATCATTTCTTGGAGGCTGTCTTGTCCATAGCTGAATTTGAGCTGGACTTTCACTCCTGGATTTCATTTTTGTACACGAACCCTGCTGCTATGGTGGAGGTGAGATTGAAACTTTTCATCTTGTCCAGATCCATTTGTCAGGGCTGCCCACTTTCACCTTTGATCTATATGCTTGCACTGGAGCCTTTCTTATGTAGGTTGAGGGCAAACCCAGTCCTTGGCAGGATTACATTACCTGGTGCCACAACTTCAGCCAGATACACTGCCTTGGGTGACAATGTTTTCACATTTGTAATGAGCAGTGCTGAGATCAACAAAGCCAGAAGAGAAATTCAGAGTATGAGACAGTGACAGGGGCAAAGATTAACAGAGATAAGTCTGTTGGCTTGCAGTTGAGTTCATGGAAAGATTCACCTCTCAATTGGATGGATGGGCTGTGTAAGATACTCAGCATCTGGTTCAGTCCTGACATCCAACTGGAGAAGAATTGGTCAGATCTAACTGGAGAAAGTTGTAGCTGTAGTTAATTCCTTGCTGCGAAGAAACTTTTTCTTGAAGGAGAGGGCTGAGGTGTGCATTACGTACATCTACCCTGCATGCTTTAGCATCTTTCAGTTCTGCCATTCCCATACAGCACTCTAGTTCCTCTCCTCTGGGGGTGGCAAAGTTCCCATGGTGTATCATGAGGTTGCCACATTCATCCTTGCAAGGGCAATCTAAGAATACTAAACATAGAGACTTGTTGAGATACTTTACAACTGCATTTCCTGGATTGGAGGTGCTCACAGGATGACAGAAAGGAAGATGCCAAAGCGTGTTTTCCATCTTTGAGGAGCATGCACTCAGCTGTGGGGGAAGATCACTTTTCCTCCAAGGTGACTGCTCCCTCTACTGCAAATGCCGTCATGTACTGAAGGTTCTTTCTTGGATATAGGCTGGCCTTTCTGAGATTCAACCATAGTTGAGAGGGGCATTATATCGTGTGTTAGTCAGGAGAGTCAATCACAGCAATAAGATCAAGGTGCTTGGTCTGACAAGGAGGAATTTTTATTCCATATGGCCTTGATCACCCAGGTTAAAATACCTCACTAACAAGGAGGCATGACTCACCCACTTTGCTGATGAACATGCTCTGGGTTGGCAAAAAGTCTTTCACAGCAGGACTTTTGCTTCATCAGAATGCGTCCAGTGTGGTGGAATGGAGGAGTCTGTTGAGCATGCTTTATTTTCACTGCCCACTGTGTAAGCTTATTGAAGGTGATATAGGTTACATGCTGCCCAAACAATTCTTTATCCTTGATGTCAGTTTTGTTTGTAGCAACATGAACTCATTGTCAGACAGGAGGAAGCACTTTATATTTCTGAGCTTGTTAACCGTGATGAGAATGGTGACATGGATGATAAGGATGAAAGAAGTTCACTGGACACTGTCTCTCTCTTCCCATTACCTTATTGCATTCTTCAAGCACCAGCTTTCTTCCAAGATAAATTTTGGGTATATATTTCACAGAGTAGTAATGATCTATATTGGGATTTACCATGTTGTCCAAATTTTTAACATCATAATTCAGGCATTTTTTGTAACCTGCTGGGATATCTTCTGTCGGATATTTCCACATTAGGTTAATTTCCCCCCATTATTGGTTGGATTTTTTGAGTGTCCAATTTTGAATTTCTTCTTTTTCCTCCCCACAAGGATTTCACTCCAAATAGTTGGGAAGTAGTGTAGCATTTTCTTCAACCAGAAGTGAAGAGTTGCTAGATATGATAGGAATTTCAAAATTTTCAATAAATTTTACACACTCTTTTAACATTGTTAGTTTCTGAGTTATCTAACATGATAGGCACGATCTGATTTATCATAGTGTTTGAAAATTGTTTTTTTACATTTAGTGTCCAATTTCTTTCCACTTTTTATGTAGGCATAACAAACTGTGTCAAAAATATGCATTAACAAGGTTATGTTTGTGACCTGTAAAGTCAGTTTTTTCATTTCTTTGACTATAACACTAATTTCTAATATATACAGCTGTCATAATAGTGTATGACCATAAGAATTTTGATAGTTTTGATTCAATTAATAGACACCTAGCCATTTCAAATAGAGATCATCAAGATCTGCAGTGCCATTTTGGTGTGCAGAGTATGATGTTGATTTTCATGTTTAATTTGATTATTGATTTGAAGAGTTTCAAAATTTTCACCAGTGAATTCCGTGTCATTATCATTTATACATTTTACAAAACCATATGGAGCGATGTATACCAAATATTTCTTTGGAGCGAGAAATGTATCACCTTTTTGTTTAAGAAAATAAACCATGATTAGACCCAAATAGCCATCAACAAAACAGTGTATATTTGAAACCATTCAAAGACATAGGCTCAGGCCAGCTAGATCAAAATGAACAAGGTCTAGAGTTTTATTTGCAAGTTTGTCAAGTAAATTGTTTTTACATTGTACAATTTTGCTTTGGATACACATTTCACAGTTTAAATTTGATTTTTTCATAATTTTTATCCCAGCCACAACATCTTGTAGTTTTATAATGTCCTTCAGATTGCAATGTTCAAGAATTTGATGCCATTGTTTAGACTACACATGACAGTTTTGGAGGTTATTGCAGTATTTAAATAGTATAAGTGTCAAATTCTACACCATTTGGGTATACAGGTTTCAAGTAATTATGGCTAAATTTTCAGAAGCCCCTTTTTTGGTCATGGCTTGTATTGACAATATACTCAGTTTAAATGTAGAGATATAAAGAACATTCTTTAAAATGCAATTTTGCATATTTCTTTCCATGTTAGTTACTTGAGCATTTTTAAAGCAATATTGCTTGTTCTGCCTCCATCTGCCAGTTCAATATGATGATTTTCTTGATTAAAATCATTATTGAAACCAATAAATTTAGATTTGTTAGTAATAACATGAATTGTGGCTCTCCAATCAACAAGTAAACCATTTTTGCTGGAAATGGTATATAGTCCAATTGAAAACAGAAATGAATGTTCATTGTCTGAAACATGTTTAACATTTTCTCAGAAATGAGCTTTCTTTTTGCTTCTGCACTTTTATGTCTAGGATTGTGACAAGTATGGCAGATAATATTTTTGGTTTGTGGATTGGAATTATATCGTCTTGAGGGGTAATTATTTACTGAATAATTCCAAATTTTATTTCGGCAATCAAAGCATTTATGGCCTGGTTTACCACATGAAATGCCAGTAGGGATGTTATTAGTCTGTGGCTTTGGTTTTGGTCTTTGCATCCTGAGGACCATTATGGTATTTTTTTACTGTTATTCTTTGCAATCATCTGAGTTTCTTAGAAGCTTTGCAGTGCTACTTTAAATTCATTAAACATTACTATTTTGTCTTTCTAAGTAATAACAATTGTGAACAGTTTAAATTCAGACAGAAGGCCTTTTAGGACCATGGTTATTAGCAAGTTGTCACTAATCACGTCTGATGGTTTTAATAAAGTTGCAGCATTTTCAGCTCTAATAATATAATCTGTAATACTTTTGCCACTTGCTTTTCATAGGAAAGTTAATTCTGTATAAAAGGAAATTATTTCTGGTTCGCCTTTTGATAAGTAGCGTTCTCTCAAAATTTGCAGTGCTTTTCTGTCATTGTCAGGGGCTTCCCTCATAATAAGAGACATACTTTAGTCATTGAGAAATTAGATTAATTCAGCAAATATATTTGTATTTTTTTTGCAGTGCTCTTTATCATTGGAACAATCATATGGTGCCAAGACAATTTCATGTAATTTTGGATTCTCATGTATCCTAAAAATTTTACTTCCTATAGTTCATATTTGGATTTGTCTAAGATGGACTACAATTTTTGATAAGTTTGCTTACAAATATTTTATGATCATATACTGTAGAGGCCATGGTTCAATATAAAATGCAGAAATGCCCAACAAACAGAATTGACAAAGTTTGCAATAAACAATAAGAAAAGAAACAATAGAACAGACAAAAATAATACCAAGTAACCAATATATGCAAGATAAAATTAGGCAAAGAAACCATAATGAAGCAAAAAAGTTCAAAAACTAAGAATGGTGTCAACACATAAAAAGGAATACAGGCAAGTGATCAATGTATTCTGAATTCAAAACAAGAAACAATAGAAATATGGTGGATGAGACCAAGAAAGGCCTATCATATTGGCTAGAAAGAAATCCCAGCATGCATCTTTTTTTGTTTATAAATTTGGAAAGGGGGTAGTTTTTGCATTCATTCCAATATAGATTGCATTTTAAATTATTTACTAAAGAAATGATTTTTGCTGTTTAACATTAAAATAGCAGTAAAATATTTTGTTAAGCACATGCATTAAGTACTGATTTGATTTTACTAATTATCATAAATTATTTCCAAAACTCATAAACAATAAATCAAGCTAGCCTTTAAAAGTAGATAAATGAATTTATAACTATAAAGCTAAAGGCAAAACTGATGAAATTATGCAAGTGCAAATTTTATGTAAATTGATGAAATGCAAAAGTGAATATATAATAAATAAAATTAATATAAAATTTAATTTTGAGAAATGAAATCTTTTGCTTCAACATTTTTACAGATAGTGATGAATTGTACTAGGTAAATTTAACACTTAAAAGATGTAACAGAAAACTAAAATAATACTCAATATTTTATTTTAAAAAGTTACTTATGAATGATGTATGAGATTTAAATTAAAAATTAAATCAAGCAAAATTTTAAAACATATATACTTACAGAATGTAATCTGTACAATATTCTATAGCCTTCTTTACAGCAGTAGAAAGATTCCAATTTGAAATTGGTTTAATAGACAGAATATCATTTAATAAATCAATAGGTAAGCCATCCAGTAACAGCTGAATGTGGAATTTCTTCAACTAAAAGTACAAGAAAAATAGAAAATACAAAAATTCTTTTAATCAAAAATAAAAGAATATAAAAATGTAGTCAAATGATAAATACAAAAAGTCATTTATTTCTTTTTTATTTAAACAACCTTCTCATTTACTTCAAATATTTTTCATAATTCACAAATGAACAAAACAAACCAGTTCTACATCTCCTTTAGAAAGATCATACATCTCTGCATAGTGTTGCATGCTTTCTGCTTCTGATGATTTCAGTTTTTCAATAATAGGATTTTGAAGTGAACGCAAATGTTGCAAATAAATTTGCAGCTTATCTTCTGCATTTTTCCATGTTACATCACAACTGCAAAAAAAATGCAAGACACATCAGTTTATGGCAAAAGATAACATTTAGAAGAAAAGGTGATTTCATTTGAGACTAAATGAAAATGTCATATATACAGCTAGAGCTAATTAACATATTACATTTTCAAAATAAGACACAAATCTCAATGGCTTTGTAATCTTGCACACATCTTTTTAAAATCTGTTCATTTATACATATCTATTAAAAGAAACAATGCCAGTTACTTATTTATAATTTTTGCTTTTTCACATTTTCCTCAGCTTTTCTGTATATTAACTTTCAACTGGTGATGTTTTAAGAGTGCCAAATATCAGTCTTAACTCTCCGTGTATAGTAGAATCAAGGATTTTAAAATAAGATTTTCTTGATGATCTGTATATGATGCTGCCATAGTCTAGTTTTGATTGAATTAGATTCCTGTAAAATCTTTGTAAGGTTTGTTGGTCTGCTCCCCATTCAGTGTGGTTCATAACACAAAGGAGTTGTATTGCTTTGTTACATTTCTTTGTGAGATATTTCAGATGGGAGGTAAAGGTAAGCTTTTTGTCAAATATTATTCCCAAGAACTTTTGCTGATCTATAAATGGTATTTCAGTCTCTTCAAGTCTTAAAGTTGGATCTTTGTGTAGTTTTCTCTTCTGGCAGAAGTGTGTACGTTTAGTTTTTGTTTTAGAAAATCTAGAACCATTTTCAGTTGCCCATTTGTTAATTTTATTAAGGCATTATTATAAATTTTGTTCTATGGTGTGCATTTGTAGAAAATGAAGAAGTCATCTATGTACAAAAGTCCTTCTACTCCAAAGGTTAAGCTTTTGATGACATATTATTTATTTTTATATGAAACAATGTCACTGATAAAATACTGCCTTCTTGGTTTCTTTAAGTCAGAGAGAATTGATCCAACCTGGACTTTGAACTTTCTCTTAGTAAGAAAAACCATTTATGAATTGTGATAATTTGCTTTTTCAGGCCAAGTGTATGCAGATCCCTCATGATGCCATATTTCTATGTAGTATTGTATGCTTTCTCCAGGTCAAAAAAGACTGCTGAAAAGTGCTCTTTTCAAACAAATGTGTCTCATAGTTATTTCTACATGGATTAAGTGGTCCAAAGTGCTTCTTCTCTTTCTGAAGCCACATTGTAGGTCTAGGTTTAGGGACTGTGGTATTATAGTAGTTTGTTTCCAAATATCCAGGAAATTACTGTTTATCCATATATTATTGTATATTTTTAGAAATTTTAAGGATTCTTCTTTTGTCATAGGAATTCATAGTGGACTTCATCAGATCCAACTGCTGTTATGACATCTTTTTATGGATGAGTTCAATTCTCAGTGGGTTGTTGTAACTTTCTGTGTTGTTAGATGTAAAATTAAGTTAATATTTTTCTGTGATTTGCTTTAAAGTAATAATTTTTTTTTGTTTATTTTTACTTCAGGAATATTTGAAAAAAGCTTAAGCTAGTGCATCTGCTGTGTCCTTTTTGTTGGTTATGATATTGTTATTTTTGGAAAGATGCTTGATTGGTGTTGTTTGGTATTTCCCAGCTATTTTCCTAACCATTCCCATTTTTGTATTCCATCATTCCCACCAAACAGAAAAATGTAAGAACACTGGAAAAACTAATTAAGAAAAATTAACAAAATTTTCCTTGTCTATCATATTTAACAAAAGACGTTAAAAAGAAAGGTTGCTACCCAAATATACATTAATCACATATATATATACCTGTGTGTGTGTGTTTTAACTTTTACTGCATTTTTATGTCCTATCATGCATTCAGTATCCATATTTTCTTTCTATTGTAAGATTATTGTTTTGTTTGTCATGTTATAATGGCATAGTATCAATTTTCATTTCCATTTCTTTGAGTTTTCAGACTTATCATTTGTCTGTTTTATTATTTTGAGTTGGTTTTTGATTTGTCTTTTTCTCTTATCCTTGAGATATATCTATGTTTTGTCTTACTGATTAGTGATTCATTTTTTTCTTTTCTTGAGTTATTTGAGCATTGCTTAATTTGGTAGGGAGAGATATTTCAATATTTGTTATGTTGGTTTTTAAGGCTTTGATAAGATTTTGCACTCCATTTATTAATGATACAAATTGTTCTTCTGTCTTTTTTTTAGTTTTGGTAGTGTTTTTGTGATTTTTGCATAATTTTGTATTGTGAAAGAGTTTTCTTGTCTCTGGAAATGTGCCGTTTTGAGTGATTTTCATTCTTATTATTAGTTTTTCTATTTCCCAGATCTTGCATTCTTTAGCATCAGATCTATGATCTTCATTGCAGTTGTTACATTTTGGTTGATTTTTATATGTTGTTTCATCATGGTTTGGTTCTATTTCCCCACATCTTACAAATATTGATTTTCTTGCACAATACTCCTTTAGATGGTCATATCTTTGACATTTGTGACATCTTCTCAGGTTTGGTATATATTTATCTACTTTGGCTATTAAATATCCAATTTTAATTTCAGTTGGTGGTGTCAGAGTATTGAAAGTTAATATATATTTGTTTGTATTTATTATCTTGTTTTGTTTTTTAATTGTTATCTTTTTGGCATCAATCACATTTTATTTTTTTAACTTGGCTTTTACATTATGAACTACACCTCTGGAGGTGTCTAATCTTTCATGTGGGTATGCTTTTACACTAATTTTATGGAATTTTTTAATCTTTAACAGTATGTTCACATGTTATTTATTTGATATTTCTATCAGAATAGTTCCATTTTTTAAATTTTTTACTGAATTAGGATTTACCACTGAGGATATAACCCTCCTTACCAGGAATGGGGATAATTTAGTTAGTGGGACCTCCTCCCTAGATTCTAATAATATGAATCTAGGAAAGATACTTCAACTTGTTCTTGATCAGAATCTGACTCCATGTGGAGTCTTTTCAATGGATCTTTTCTATCTGTATCCATATAATGAAATTATGTTTCACTGACTGTGCTCTGAGCCCTACAAGTGGAAATCCAAAGAGGGAAGCCCATTATTCTTAACAGATCAGGGCTACACAGTCAGTATATACACATCATGACAAAGGCACCAATTGGTTTTTCTAAGTCTCAGTTGCCAAGTTAAACCTATAGACCCTATAGCCATTGCCTTTTGATTCAGCTTTTTACAGAGTTTGTAGGAATCTGAATCAGGGTTTGGCATGACCAGCCAATTGATTGGATTGTGCTTCTCCAACGACCCATCTAGCTCAAGTAAAGGCAAAGTGCTGTGTTGGGATTCAGGAATTAAAACATCCCTTCTCCTGAAGCTTCAATCATCAACTAAGATCCCATCATGGGTCGCCATCCACGGCCAACAGGTGGTCCTCATTGGGTGAGAAGAGGTTACCTCTCTGTAGAGGTGTGTATCAGCATATTCTGAAGCCCCAGCTAACAGGACTGCCAAATTTTGGTTAGAGAATTATTAGGTTGGGTCATAAATAATTTCTGTTTTTGCTTATCAACTTTATTCTGCAAAAATTAAAATACAATTATATTTTATTCAATTATTTATTCACCTTCATTTGCAATGACTTGCTGCCACTGAGATACCTTTCGAATAAAATTCTGCTGGTGCTGATGTGAAAAGGTTTTCAATAAACTCTTAAATCTGGTTTTCATTAGAGAAAGCTCTCCCCATCAGAGTATTTTTCAGTGATTGAAAAAAGTAATAATCGATTGGTGAAAAGTCAGTTGAATATGATAAGCAGAGTAGAACAGACCCATTTCCAAAATTTTTCCTGTTATTTTTGCTATATGTGGCTTTGCATAGTCCTGGAATAGAACAATATTTTTTCTATTGATGCTTCGGTTGATTTTGTTTAGTGGCATATCAACCCGTATAGGTTATTTAATGCCAAAATCTAAATATTTTGAACACAATTTTATGGCTTCAACTAAATATATTTTGAATGCCTTCAACTATAGATATTTTTATACTTTCAGGGTAAAGGTTTGTTTTATAGGTATATGGTTTGCACATTATCTGTTGTAGAGGTTATGTGTTGGTATAAATCTATTTCTTTAAGGTACAACATTATATTGACGGTTTCAGTATTTTCCAAATAGTTTTCTCAATTTTTTTTTCTTTATAGTATTTATATCTTACATGTGCTATTTTCCTATTCATGTGTACAGAATGATTTTTAACTTTTATGTAAATGTGCATTTAGTTTTTCAGTGCATTTTAAGATCTCTAAATGAATAATAATCCAATGATCACACTACACACACAACATTACTTTCTTCAATGGACACTAGATTTTGGAGTCAGTTATGGAGATTTATCCTTGTTAATCTACTGCCTTTTGCATTGAACATTGTTGTATGTAATCCATTTTTCATCACCTGTTATGATATATTTAAGAAATGGTTACTTTGCATGATATATTTGTCATTACAATTAGTTCCCCAACAAGGAAATTACTTATGGCTCAACCTAATATAAGGCTGACTGAAAGATGAGATTTCTTCTTTCAATCAATTTAATCTCCATACAGCTAGTATGATCCAAGTAGTTGACTCACATTTCTGCTCATATTAAGGCTGGCACTGTTTAGTTCTACTTGATTTGGTTGACTCAAAAAACCTCTGATTGAATACAGTCAAACAATTTACTGACATAACTTCTTTCATAAGCATTCATTTTTCAAAAACACTTAATCTCATGTAAACTTAAATTTACATAAACTGATCACACCCACATTCATTGGAGTATGTTACATTGATGTGTGTTTTACCATGTACCTCCAGGGTCAAACAATATAAACGTTTATATTTTAAGTGTAAAATAGTTTTTAAAAGCTCTGTACAAGTAGATTAGAAAATAAAATTATATAAAAACATTTTAGCTCTATCAATTATTTACCTTGAGCCATCTTGTTTCTTCTTTTTACCTTTATCCTGTTGACAGTATTTCAAAGCTCTTTTAACAATATTTTCTCGACAATTGGTAGATAGCTGAAAATACACAAGAAGGTTTAAGTTACAGAAATCAAACTAAAAAAGGACAAAGTGGATATAGTTAGTTGGATATTTTTATATTTTACGACATAAAATAATATTGATTACTACTGTTTACTTAAATGCTTGTGATAAAATATGTATTATTAATCAAGCATTAAGAATGGAAATCATTAAAATTTAGTCCTATGTTTTTACCAATGATTTATATTCTATTTTATTCTATTCTATATTCTAGTAATTTTTTTCTTTAGAAATCAAAAATAGTTAAAACATTGATGATTGTTTATAATTGCAAATTTCCTGCAGACATCAAAATTACTAAAATATCTTTCATTCACTACCTTAGTAAATTAAAACTTAACTACATCAGGAATGTCTGTCATTATTGAGCCACAGAACTGCAGTGATAATAATTCACATTATCTTCAGTTGATAGGTTATGTCATGAGTAAATGTGCTAAGTAAACTAATTCTGATGAAATGTTGTCAGAGAAAGAAAAATATTGGTAAACTAGTAATTTTTTTTATTGGAATCATTTTAATATTAGTTACATAAAAGAAAGTTAAATTCACAAGAAAAGAGAATGAAGTAAGTGAATCTGATTTTAAATTATGTTCTCACTTTTTCCCTTGAGGTAGAGACAAAAACAATTGATTCAATAAACATGAGTAAGTCAGCTGGAAACATTTTCTGAGTGAATTCCCAGCAGTCATCATACTGATGTAGCCAACAAGACTGAAAAGACAAAAACATATATCAACAATATATACACCATTTAAATATGTTTTAACAAGTTACAAGAAAATTTTAAAAAGCTGTAAAAGTATTCAACAAATAATAATGAAAATACCATTTGTGCTAGAAATTTTAAAGTAAGTAGTGAATATTCAGCAACTTTTCTTTATTATCTTTGCAGGGATCCCCCCCGATATAACATTTAATTTTTTAGATGAATATATAGATGAAACCTTACAGCCCATGAAAAAATAAAATAAAAATTGTAAATTGTTTGGTTTGTTTTACAGCATATCAACCTCAATGGGTTATTTAATGCCTACAAAATTTTTTATTGCTGGTAATATTTTGTTTTGTCAAAAATCTATTTCTGGTAATATTTTCTCCTACAAAAATGTATTAATGGTAATATTTTTTACAAAGTATTTCTGGTATTAAAATCTATTTTTACACTTCCATAGTGTTTTTACTCAAGTTTCGGGGTTAACTATTTGCCCATAGCTGGAAGCCTAACAGGTGCTACCCGCATGGGTAAGGTGGACCTAGGAACACTAGTGATTAAGAGGTGGTTCCATGCTTCTCAAAACCTCCTGATCAGAGGCTTTGCTGTTGGATGTTGTTTATTGGACAGTATTGTAAAGTCATAATAATTATTTTCAGAGTCTGAATCAATTGTGAAATATGGTAATATCAAAAATCCTATTAGCAAACCCAAATGCAAAATCCGGTCAAAGGAAGACCATATAACTAAACAACATGCATACACATCTCAGAGGAAATTTTAGAAAATATGAAACCACAAAAATGAAATCAAGAACCAACAAAGTAGTGAAATTTCCAAGAGTCACCATAACATTGACACAGATCTAGTTATAAGCAGAACAGGACAAACAAAACATTGTACTTGAAAAAAAGTCTGGAAAAATAAAATAATGTAAAAAAAAACAAACAAACAAAAAAATGAAGGTAATAAAGTGAAAAAAATGTTAAAATAATGCTGTCAAATATTAAATTGAAGCATAAAAATAACTAGAAATAAATGAATAAGAATAAATTTTTGTCAAATATTTTTATACAAAAAAGAAAACCACATGATTTAACTATTTTAAGACTGCTTTGGAAAACAAATAACTATGGTCACTGCCAGCCAGTTTTTCTAATTAGTGAAATTAATAGAAAACTCAGTATATGTGTTCTATTTAATTACTGTAGGTTATTAATAAATACTTACTAGAAATTAATAAAACAAAAAGAGAAAATCATACTTACATCACCAGTAAGTTTAGGTTGATTTATTTCTGCATTCCAAAACATTTTTGCTGCCCACATTGCGAAAACAATACCAGAGTGAAAATAGCCACCTTTCTGAAAATTTCCATACATAGTCATTTATATTAAGCGTTACATGAAGAAAAAAAAGGTAATCAAAATTATTTCTTTAAATTTAAAAGAGAAATTATCATTATCTATTCCTGTAGCTTTCTTTCATGAATAATGTTTTCTGTTTTTCCTTCCAATATTGCAAGAAATCAATTCTTAGCATCAATATACATTTGATGTTAATTATCTTAAAATTATTTGGAAATTTAAACAGATAATGAGAAAGTGAATTTTAATTGCAATTCTAACAAATGACTTATTTTTAAAAAGCTTTTGCAAAATATGTAAATCACAACAGAAATTTACTATGAATGAAATATAATGCTTAATTAAGATATTAATGCTTTAATATTTGAAAGCACATTTCAAGCAAATTTCAATTTATGACAAATTTATATCAGATAAATAATCCACTAAAAAACTTCAAGTCTATATAAAAAAAAAAATGCAGTTAGGCTTTACAAAATCTGTAAAAGATTTAGCACAAAAAGATTAAAATTGTAGTTAGAATAAATTTATAAACAAATCTATTCAATTTTCTAAGAATTGTTACAGAAATGAAATATTCTGATAGAAACCTATCAGCTGTATTATTTTGTATAATTCTGGCTATATGAAAATATAAACATACACTGAATTATATCAAGTGAAATTATTCAGAAATGAAATACATAAAAAATGCAAACACTGAATGACCAAATTAGCATATACAGAAACATAATATATGCATTTTTATAGAAGAATCTTAAAATGCATTGAATTAGATAATAAAATCTGCATTCTAACTTCTTGAGAACAAATGCTGAATATTTATCTTGGTTTATCAAAACAAATATTCAGTAACAAAAAAAAATGAAATTTCATGCTTTTTCATAAGCATGGTTTTGTATGTACTTTTAAAGTAAGCTAAATTTAATTGATTATTCATAAAATCAAAGTTATTACATTAATCATAATTATTAATTAACTTCTCTACTTCTCTAATTTATTAAGTGTTTAATTTTGTCTTGTCATAATATTTTTATGAGGATGGACATAGGCTAATTATGAAGGAGTAATGTTAGAGCTGTGAAATCTTGCATGCATTAATTTGAACTCTTCTTATTAATAATTGCATTGTTTCTTTTCAGGTAAACTGATTGTTCAAAGAAGACTTCAGAAGTAATTTGTAGTGACTTCTCTTGAAAATGGACAAAATTTAGGATTGTGATATTATCAAGTACCTGCAGAAAAAGGGTTTAGCTCTCAAGGACATTCATGATGACATTAGGGGGTTGATGCTCCAGCTTTATCAACAGTGCAAAAGTGGGCAGGAAGAATCTTGAAGACGACTCAAGGTTTGGACATCCTGCAACTGCCACCACTGAGAAAAACATGGATCATGTTCACCACATGGTGATGGATGACAGGCAATTGATTATAAATCAAATAGTCAATGCTATTAGCATATTCTATGAGAGAATTTAAAATATTTTGCACCATGAATTTGGCATAATGAAAATTTCTGCTCACTGGGTGCCACATCTTCTGACACCTGATCAAAAGCACACCAGATGAATGAATGAATGTTTCCTAATCCAGGATGAGTGTTGGATTCATCACTCCTAGCCAGAGACAAAGATACAACCCATGCAGTGGAAACACCCTGCCTCACCTGCTCCAAAGAAGGCCAAGGTCATTTTATTTGCAGGTGATAGCCTCAGTTTTTGGGGATGCAAAATTATCTTCAAAAGGGTCACACCCTCACTAGAGAGTACTATGCCAAGTTACTGAGGCAGTTACAAAGGGATATCAAAACCAAATGCCCAGGAAAACTAACAAAACTGGTATTGTTTCATCAGATAACGTCCTTAGTTTTAATGGCTGCTATGCATGACTGTGGCTTTATACTGGTTGATCACCCTCCTTATTATCCTGATTTAGTTCTATCTGATTATTATTTGTTCTCCAACAGGAAAAAACAGTCGTCTGGGAATCAGTACCAAAGTGATGATGACATTATATCCGCTGTTGATAACTTTTTTAACCAACAGGATGAAAACTTCTTCAGCAATGGGATCCAAGCACTGCATCATCAATGGTAAAAGTGTGTGAACTGTAAATGAGATTATGTTTAAAAATAAACCTCATTTGGTCACATTCCATAAGAGCATCTTGGTCAGCCTATGAACTTTCAGTCAACCCTCATAATTGTGAAATTCTCTATAAATAAAATATAAATATAGTTATAAATAATTATGCAGACATAAAATAATCTTTTACTCTAAAAAAAGTCCCCTATAAAAATGCATTGAATAACTCAAAAAAAAAAAAAAATTGAACAAACCTGATCAGGAATCTTGAATGCCAGTTTAGCAAATACATTCACATTATTTTCATTAAGAATAGGTTGAATGACATTAAAGAGAGTATCCTTCCCAGACATCAAAATTTTATAATCTAAACCTGTGTAAAGATATTTAAATATGGATATAAATTAGATGACTGAATAAATGTTGAAATACAATAAAAATGCATTTGCACTAATAATCAAAACCACTTTCTTTGATAAGATAGTTAATTTCCTTTATATAGACATATCAAACTAGAATTTTATTTTCAATATATCCATGTCTTTCTTTCTGGCCCCTAAACAGGCCACAAAGAAAGACATGGAAGATGAAGGTAAGTTGAACAAGTATATTGAAGATATATACACAGCAAGAGTGTTAGTAATAAGTAGATAGCGGTGTACATCCGAACGGTAGATTAGCACTGCATCTACTACTGCCAATCGCTCTACCCGATTCTCGCAGTTTGTATTTATGAGAGGAGGAAGAGTTCATTCTACTGTAGGAGGGTTTACCACAACACCCCCTCCTAAAATCTTAACTCTGCAGGAGTCTGAAGATTTTTTTTTTTTTCATTTGTACCTGTAAAAAAGAAAGTTTACCAAAGTGGTTTTCCTCCACCTGACTTGTTTTACATTATCAAAAAAAAAAACAAGCATTTCCTTTTTACATCTGGCTAGGAATTTAAAACTTGGCTGACTTGTTTTGCCAAGTTCAACGTAGAATAAGCTTGCGAACTTTAGTTTGTGGTGTCAATATCTTTGACGTTTAGGATTAACCACCATCAAATCAATTGCTTTTCTTTTTCTCTTGGAACGGTGCCTTTAAGGAGCCACTAGAGGGGTCTGAATATCAAAGGTGTCATAAATGACGTCCATTACAGTCCCCTCAGGGAACCCATGATCATTCTCGTCCGTTAGGTGTTTCCAGAGCTGATTGATATGCCTTTTTATGAATATTACCAACTCTTTTCTCTATCGTACCCATCTCCCAAAAAGATATGTTATCTTTATAAGTTTTGAAAAAAACTTTTTCTGCCAGGATGTATCGTTTTGTAGGTACGATGTTAGCTCTTTCTGGTTTTGTCTGTTTTGGTAGTAGTTTGTCAAAAACAGATCGTATCTGACGTGCAAACATCACCTCAGCTAGAGATTGCAAAGCTGGTGTTTTTTCATTAGGCGTAATCCTGTAGACTTGAAGGAACTGTTGAAGGGCTTTTTCAGTGGGTGTAGCCCTAGCTTTTTTCAGAGCTCTCTTCAAGGTATCTACAAATCTCTCAACCTGTCCGTTTGACCTAGGATGATACGGAGTGGTAGTAATGTGATTGACCTGATACGTTTTACAGAAGTCATTAAATTCTGATGACGTGAACTGACTTCCATTATCGGACACTAAGATGTCCACTACCCCGAATCTAGCAAAAAGTTCATGAAGAAATTTTATTGTGATTTCAGTAGTTGGATTTTTACATATATGTACTTCGGGCCACTTTGAGAAACTGTCTACTACAATGAGGTAGTAGTAGCCTTCTAAAGGGCCCGCGAAGTCAATGTGGATTCTAGACCACGGTAGGTCTGTTTTTGGCCAGAGCCTAAATTTAACAGGAGGTGCTTTTGCTGCCAAGGCACAGCCTTTACATGATTTGACAGCATTTTCTATGTATTTGTCCGTGTTTTGCCAATAGACATAGTCACGCATCAAGCTTTTCATTCTAGTACTCCCTGGATGGCCAGCATGAAAATCCCTCAGAATACCCTTCTGGAGTGTTGACGGAATCACGACGCGTTCCCTATATAGTAACACTTCGTCGCATATCGAGAAAACGTCCATAGTCCGCTGGTCCTTTTCAAAAATTTTCACTTTTGTATGCTTGACAAACTCATTGTGGAGAGCCTCTTGTCTAATTTGTTCATGCGTCACTGGAAGTTCCCTTACTGTATTACAAAGGGTCGTTTTTAATTCTTCTTCAGATTGAAGGGAAGCGAGCACTGTATCTTCTAGTGGTTCTTTGTACTTCGGAATTAGTCTTGATAACCCATCTGCATGGCCGAATTTTTTGATGACACATACTCCATTTTGAAATTGTAATTCAGCAAGGTAGTACTCCATCTCTGTAGTCTGTTGGCTGTGTGAGTAGGCAGACCTTTCTTTGAGCCAAAAATAGTGAGTAAAATGTCGACCATAAATATAGTGATGGAACTTCGCGACTGCGAATATAATTCCAAGCACCTCTTTCTCAATCTGCGAATAATTTTTCCGCAGGAAGCAAAGCTCTCGACGCATAAGCTATTGGTTTTACTGTTCCATCAGCCATTTTATGAAGAATGCATGCCCCTACGCCATACAAACTAGCGTCACTGGCAACAATGATTTCCAAGTTCGGGTCATAGTGTGTAAGGAATAAGTCTGACGTCAGTATTTTCTTTATTTTTTCAAATGCCTCCTGGCAATCTGCTGTCCAAATCCAGGGCTTGTCTTTCTTTAACAGTTCATTAAGGGGGGGGGGCACACAAATCATGCATATTTGGTATGAATGCCTGGTAATAATTTGCTAGTCCAAGGAAGCTTTGCAACGAAACAATGTTATTTGGCGCCAGCATATCTTTAATCATGGCAGCCCATTCAGGATTTGGTCTTCTGCCATCCTTATCGATTATGTATCCTAGGTATTTGATTTTTTTCCATGAAAACTTTAAGTTTGAAACTGTAGTCTTGAATCTTGGTGAAAACTTTGTACTGAGAAGTCAAGACTGCTCAGCATAGTATCCAGGACTTGCTGAAATATTGCTGGTGCAACTTTGACCTTGAACGGTAAACGTTTGAATTTATATAATCCGTGGTGCATATTTATACACAATAGCTTCGAACTCACCTCTTCAACCGGAATTTGCAAATAAGCATCATTAAGGTCAATTTTCAAAAAAAAATTTTCCCCACATTAAGCTTAGCAAAAATGTTTTCTGAGCCAGGAAGAGGATAATGATAATCCTTCAATACAGCATTTAATCCTATCAAAAAATCAGCGCAAACATGTATGTCTTTCAACTTCTTTTTTACATAAACCGCTGGTGTGGCCCATTCGCTGTACTCTACCTTAGATAGGACACCAGTTTTTTCTAATCTGTCAAGTTCCTCGTTAATTTGTTCCAAGGAGGCAAAAGGCACATTTCGCTTCTTTTTGAAAACTGGCTGGATGTTGTCTTGTAGTTCAATTTTTGTCATCATCTAGGTACACCTGCCTAACCCACCAGAAAAAAATTCTGGATTGGCTTCCTTCAGTTCTTTTTTCAGTTTTTCAGCTTTGGCATTCCAATTTTCAATTTTTTGGCAGTGAGAATTTATAGGCAAGTCCCAAAGCTGGAATTGTGTCATCCAATCAGTGCCAAATAGGTTGTTAGTATTTTTCTTCTGTTACTGATCTTGCAATCTTGCTAGATTTTATCATGATTGGCTTACCCAATCTTTTCCATGTTTGCAAGTTTATTATAGTTAAATCAGAACCCGAATCTAGTTGAAATTCCACACTTTTGTTTATTACTTTTACATGCACGAATTTCCTTGTATTTTTTATGCAGCTATTGGTTTTATTTTTAGATCGGCAATGCGAACTTTTGTGTCCAACTTGGTTACAAATGTAACATTTTTTTATTCCGGAACATGCAATCTTTGTACCAATGTAGGGCTCCACATCTGTAGCATGGGTCAGGGGGCAACTTGTTTTTTTCTTTGTTTCAGTTTTAGGAGACTGTTTGTTTCTATTTGTAGCATACATTTTTGACATGAGCAATACCCGATTCTTTGATATTTTTCGAATCCTGTTTTAAACTGACGTACCTCTGACATTCTTCAGCGATCTGCTGTAGAGTTATATTCCTCTCATTCTCCAATTTTAGTATTCTTCGCCTAATTTCTGCATCTTTTGTTGAAACTAGTTCTTGCACAAATATCAAGCATTTGAAGTTATTCACATTTGGCCCCACCAATCTAAAATCTTCGCAGTGCTTGTTTACAATTGATGCAAAAGTCGTGTAGTCTTCCCATTCTTTCTTAGTTAGATTAAGACATTTCCTTCTCTTCTGAAAAAGATGTCTTTGGGCTGAAGAGCTCCGTTAGTAATTCCCCTGCTTCAGTGAATGTCAATTCGCTAGTCTTACAGGGCAGAATTTTGTGTGCTCAGTTGTGCCAAGTTTCTTCGGAAGAAGACATACTTTTTTTGAGTCACTCCAATTTGTACAATCTGACGTATACAAATCCTAATACCTCCTAAAGTATGACGCGAAGGTTATGTCTTCCTTGGGATTATATGAAAAATTCTCTATCATGCTCCAAATAGTGTTTTGTGAAAAAGAAAATTCGTTTTTGATGGGATTACTACAGCTTGTCAGTTCTAATATTTGCTTTTGAAATTCAAGCTGTCTCTCTTGATTTTCCTTTTGAAGTTCGAGCTGTCTCTCTTGATTTTCCTTCTGGGTTTGCAGTAATACATTTTCCAATTTTTCCTGTTGAGAGAGCAATTGTTTTTGCCACATCTCTTCCATTCTTTCTTGGAGTTGTAATTGCTGTGCATTCTTGTATTTTACAAGTTCTAATAAAATACTTTTGAAATCCTCCATGATAAGTGTGTCTTTTACGAAAAAACTTGATTTCCTGTATTTTGAGAGAGTTCCTTTTAATCACGGTGGTCCACGCAAAATCCTCGCAAATCTCCATCACTAAGTTGTTGTGGACACTGGCAACGGCAAATTTTTTGAGTCCCTGTGAAGTGCAAATCCTCATCGCCAAGTTGTTGTGGAACTGGCAATGGCAAATTTTTTGAGTCCCCGTGAAGTGCAAATCCTTGTCGCCAAGTTGTTGTGGCCTGTTTAGGGGCCCGAAAGAAAGACACGGAAGATGAAGGTAGGTTGAACAAGTATATTGAAGATATATACAAAGCAAGAGTGTTAGTAATAAGTCCAAATGGCAGGTTAGCACTGTGTCTACCTTCTCCCTCAACCTACTCTCGCAGTTAGTATTTATGAGGGGAGGAAGAGTTCATTCTACTGTAGGAGGGTTTACCACAACAGTTTATATAATAATTTTATCAAAAAATGTAAAAAATAACCAAGATATAAGCAGTTAAAATGGAATTTTTTTATTTGTGAAGTAAATTATATGAAAAATATTACTTGAAAAAAAAACCCTGTAGTGTCACACATGTATCTTGCCGACTGCCATACCCCTTCACCTCAACAGTATTCAGTATTTAACTAATTGAAGAGTAAGCGTTCTCAAAGCAAATTTGTGGCTTTCACAACACAAAGAAAGAAAATCACTTGTAACGCGTCAGGAAAATAACTCACGAACGCCGTAGCCAAAAATGCCCGAATTTTCCTTCCCCGAGTCAAAAACACCAACTGCTTTTATCGGCAGAACCTATTTTTTCCATTCATCGACTGCTGGGATAGGATGCTCCGGAATTTGCATATCAATATACTCTTATAGCGACTCCTGCGACGGACTTGTTTCTTTTTTCGTCACAGAATACACGCGACGCGCTGTCGCTTGGGTTGACGAGGTAAGTCGCTATAAGAGTTTTGCTGACTACTTTTTGGTAATCCTTCTTCGGCAGATCGCACACAAAACACGAACTTTTTTTCTGGAGTACTTGATTATCTTGTTCACTACACTAATATACTGAATACTCAACTGTGTATTTGATTTCTAGTTTTCAAAAAAAGTGGATACTGGGAACCTTTGTATGTATGCACACAAATATATCAGTGGACCAAATATTGATAGCATGTAAAAAATTTATTATTTCATTGTAAATTTATTGAAGTAGTATGAAATTTGACATATATAACAAGCTTCAAATGCTAAGAATTAGAAAATTATCACAACAAATCAATTTATTGTATATATTTCGTATAGGCAAGCAGAATTCATTGTTTTTTCTTTTTTTTTTTAACCATTTTTCATATATACTTCCTTCAATGCAGTGAGGTTAGATAGTTGATGCTTTCCAAATTGATTCTTCATGTTTTCCCATAAATTTTCTATTGGGTTCAGTTTTAGTAGTTGCCTGGGCCACTCAAGAATATTAATATGCTGTTGCTTCTTTTTCATCAATCAGGTTTTAGTCTCATGCTGTCTCTGTTTGAGTAATAGGCTAGTATTTCTGGCATGTCGTAACCATGTCTTCAATGTCTCAATTGATCCCTATCAGTATATTGCCATTCTTGCACTTAGCTTTGTTTTCTTGATCACCTGGTGTGATGCATGTAGTTACTGTAGTATGTCTGATTGGAGTGGGGTTTTTGTATAGCTTTATTTAAGTCTTCTGGGTTGAAGCATAATCTGACTGATCCATTCACTTAGAAAAACATACAAATGAATTTACGCATGAGGTGGTTTTGTGACAGATGATGCCTTGATTCATGAAGGAATCCAATTCTGATTTAAATTTATCACACAAAAATACCAGGATTCTCTGCGGTGGGTGGATGACTGGCAGTATTTTGGGGTTTGCATTAATGATATATTCCTTGGGTAGACATCCTGTCCAATCAAATACATCGAGGAATCCTGTCAGGACCTTGTTCCCATGTTCTGATATTGTGTTTAGGTAATTCTGTTAGAGGTAATCTCGCTTACGTTCTGCAGCTTGGTCTTTTCCAACCTTTCCTTGATTCCTCTATGTCAGGGTTGTCCATTTGAACTACTAAGATGAGTGTTACTAAGTCCAGTTTCCTGGATGTGTGTAAATCTATCAGCACTGGTTCAGTTGTCTTCACCACATGGAATGTAGCACTGGTAAATGTGTCTCACTCTGAGGAGACATGCACCTGCTTGTTCTACTGTCATACACCTAAATACAAATAGACATACTGGAGTCTTTTCTAGTGCTACATCCTTAAACCTTTTTAATATTTCATGAGGTAAAATGTTGCTCATGGCTCCTGTGTCAATTTCAGCATTCACTTCTACTCCAAATCCAACTTTCCAGTTTGGCATATGCTTTTTTTGCATTTGGTGGCAATTAGAATTTGTTTGAATTTTTTGTTTCTACTAAGTGGAAATAAATATCTTTGTTCATGGACTCATCACCACTGCTTTGTCTTTTTCTAGGCACCTTCATTTTATTTTCTGTTCTTTTCCTGATTGAGAGGCATGTGCATGCAAAATGACCAAGTTTCTTACACTTCATGCACATTTTGCCCTGAGCTGGGTATTTTCTGACCTTTTGGTTTGTTCCAAATATTTGCAGTTTCTTTTATCATTAATTGAGTTTATAGTAATCAGCTCTTTCAAGGTATGAATAGCCTTCAGTTGCCTGGTTGTAGCTTCCTCCTCTGTTTCCATTATATTCAGGGTTTATACAATTGTCAAGTCTCTTTAGTAGGGATTTCTGTGTTTACCTAAGGTTTGTACTGAACATAAAGAGGTCCACTGGGAAGGTTTCCTCAACTATGTTTTATTTGTTGTCTCAGCCTATTAAAAAAAAAAAATCATGCCAACTCATTAGCCCCTTGGCGACATTGCAGTAGACTTAGGTTTCACAAAACTTTTATATAGTCATCCACATTCCTTTCCTCCTCTCTTTGAAAGACAATTCTTAATTTTTGGCCCTTGTACTCTACCCAAATTATCAGGTAGTTAATTTTTACATCATCACTAACTTTGCAGGGTGGCCTGTTGAAATGTAACATTAATTGATGACTAAATTTGTCCTTCTCTAGGTTGGGATTGTTCCAATCTATACTGGGTGGAGGAAAGTGAGAAGTTGCCATGTCAAGCTATGAAGAAAGTCTTATAAGAATCTGAATTCTCACCTTAATGGCAGTTATAGGCACATGTGTTATCTTTGTTCAAGTAAATTTCTTTAAGTCAATGAAAAACTGTTTCTTTTTGGGTTTTGTTTTGGCAAATTCTGTTATGTGGGCTCCATGTTCACCTAGTTCTGTTTTAACACTTCACTTTTGACACCATGTTTAATTTTCTGCCTGGGTTCAGTGTAGAGATGAGACAAGGATGATGAACGTATGTACACATTTATTGCTAGAAGGGTGGCATAGAAAAAAGGAAGAGGGGTTAGTATATTGAACTAAGGAAGTTAATGCTCCTTATTTAAGAGTTTCTATCAAGGGAGATTACTAGGTAAAATAACAAGTACTATTTTATCCAGCATTTTTCATTTCATAAATAATTTGTTCTATATCCAATAAATTGATTTGTGGTGATAATTTTCTAATTCCTAACATTTGAAATGTAGATGTCAAATTTCACACTGCTGAAACAAATGTACATGCATTTAGTTATAAATATTTTGCATGTTAGATATTTGATCTACTGTAAATATCATTGTTAACAGCATTTCAAAGAAAATCATGCTGAGCATTCACTTATTCACTGAATACCATGAGCATTAGCAATATAATAAAAATGTCAAAACAAGCAGTTGTAAGTTACCTGGAGCAACTGGTCTTAATTTCTTAAGCAGTCCCACATGAAGAGACGGTTTTATTTTCTCATCTAACCAGTACTCTTCACATTTGACTAACAGTGAATAGTAACAGATAAGGCGTGAGTGATTATGACCTTCAATGAAGGGGTACACGTAATCTTTCATACGTTGCACAAACTGTTTAGGGTTTTCTAATAATGTTGGCATCAGTTTAGCCTCCTGGACACACAGAGTTAATACATTAGCATCAAGTCTATGAAAAAGAGAAAGGAAAACACAAAACATTTTATTCAAACAATAAAAACAAAGTAAGATAAAAGGATATTTTTAAAATCTACTTTCAAATATTTCATATTTTTAAAAAGTTTAAATGACATTTTCTCCAGAGAAACAATAAAAATTCTGTATTTTGATAATAGTCTCCAAATAAAAATATTTAACCAAAAAGAAACAAATCTGTTTCACAAAGAAGCTATAAATGTAAAAAAATTAAATATAAACATTTAAAACAGAATCATTAAATAATTAGTAAATTATTTGTGTAATATATTTGTCCAATTTTAAAGTATCAGTAGCAGGTATCATTTCAAAACCTGGATAATGAATAGTATTTAATATATAGTTTAAATCAAATAACTGGTATTCAAATAATCTGCCAACCACTAGAGTTTAAACATATTCTGTATATAAAAAATTTAAAAAACAAACTGCTTTAAATTGGCTTATTTCTATTTTGTTACTATTTTTTATATTGGTGGATTTGAACAAAATACATTTTAAGTAGGCAACAAAAAAAAAAAAAAAAAAAAACTATATTTAATTTTAAAATGTATTTAAAAAATGAAAAATCTTTCTTGAAATTTTAATTTCAAGATAATAGAAAAAATTTTATATTCCCAATAAGCAAAATACTATCAAACCAAATTTAGATTAACTGGAATCTTTTTATTTTTATCCTTATCAGTAACATCTATAAATTAATCCATACTGACAAATCTGTCAATACAAAAATTTCAAATTTTTCTGGAAATATTATTTGAGAAAAATTAGCTGGTTTAATCAATCTAATTTATTATTTTTAATAAAAAAAAATATTTATTATTAAATAATATTTTTAACTGAAAATATAGTAGAAAAGCATTTTTTTTAACATGTTGAGTGATTTATTCACAACCTGATATTTGCATAAAATTAAATATGAAGTGACAGAACTAACAGAAAATACTTAACAATCACTAAATGAACACTTTTTATTGATTTTTTTTTAACTACCCAGTAATCTTAAAAAAAAAATTAATAAAATATTTTAAGCAATCTAACATGTTATAGAATTTTAGGTACTTTGACTTAACCTTAGCCTTACTTTCAAAGACACTTGTTAAAAAAATATGAGAATTTTTAAAAATTATTTCATACCAAGCAAGGCAATAAAGCCACTAAGACAGAAGGGGGTTACTGAGTGCAAAAAAATAAAAAAAAGAAAAACATTATTAAGGAGTGAGAACACTAAAAAGAGGAATCAATAAAACAGTGGATAACAATTGACATTACATTTAAATTTTTGAAGATCAAAGTTGACTGGAAAGCAAGAAGCTGAACGAGAGTTCCATAAGCGAGAAGTGCAATAGAAGAAACAGCATAGAACTTACAGTTACAGCTAACCATTTCAACTATAAAATGATAAGATCTTGCTGCCAATCTAGTACTAGTGAGAGAGAATATGAAAAAAAACAAAAACACTATTAAGGAGAGAGAACAATAAAAGATTTAAGATAGAAAATAATGATTGACAATGCATTTAAATTTTTGAAGATCAACGTTAACTCAGAACAAGGAAGCCGGAAGAGAGTTCCACAAGTGAGAAATGTGATAGAAAAAGTGGTTAGCATAGAACTTACAGTTACATTTAGTTCCATTTCAAGTGTAAAATGATGAGACCTAGCCGTCAATCTCGTACTGCATTTAAATTCATAAAGTTTAGGTACCATGGAGAAAAGTTCATCAGAACAATTACCATGAAAGTATTTATAAAAAAGGTATAGGTATGTTACATTACAGTTGCGGGAAAATGATTGAAGCCAAAATACCAGGTTAGGATCAATAACATTACAGATTTTTCTTTGGATTTTATCAAGAGCAGGAGCACCAGACCACATGTGGCAGCAATATTCAAAGCATGGACAAATGGTAGACTTATAAATATGTAAGAAAAATTGTTTAGCATGACACTGAACTAACTTTCCTAACAGCAGACCTAGCAATTGATTCAATATAATCTTTCCACTTCATGTCAATGGAAAACATTAGTCTCAGAAGGTTAGCATCTGCCATACTGATGGAAGGCAAAAAGGGTTTTCTCATGTGATTAAAAAAGAGCACTTTCATTTTGAAGGCATTAAAGTTAACAACAAAGTGAAGATTATTTTTGAGATCAGCTACCAATTTGACCCTATCAAACCGATCAGACTTACTATTAAGGTAAGTAAATGTAAATAGAGGTATCATCAGTATAGATACCAAGTTGAAAATTGAAGACATCAGGAAGGTCATTTATGGAAATTTGGATCAATCTAGGCCCAAGGATAGAGGCCTGGTTAACACATGCATTAATACAAATAGATCTAAAAGAGTGGCCGCTTAGGAGAATTTTCATTTCATGATTTGATATGAATGACTGAATCAGTTCAAAAATTAATCCAGAAATACAATAACCTTTCAACTTGTGAAGAAAACCAAGTATGCCAAACCATGTCAAATGCCTTACAGGATATCGAAAGCAATGGTCTGAGCTTCAGCATTCTTATCTAAAGTTTGATAGACTCTTTCAGCAATATTCATTAATACATCAGCAGTTGACCTAGAGAAGTGAAAGGCATACTGTTTAGCTGAAAGAAAATACTGCAATGTAAGATGCTTAACTAATTCCGAGTTGACAAGGGCCTCTTGTACTTTATCAAAAAGAAGTAGAAGGCTAATAGGCCGATAGAAGGATCAAGCAGCTCACCTGAGTTCTTAAAGACTGGAACTATAGAAGAGGATTTCCAACAAGCAATAAAGCAGGAAACAGCCAGGTATTAAATTTTTTATTTTATTATATGTACCTCTCTTATTTATGAAATTTTACAGTATTTTATTGATTTTTATTTTATTATTAATTTATTATGTTTTAGTTTTTATTAATTTGTCACTTATTAATTTTACCTTATCTCAGTTCTGAAATTTTTAAGTTATTTAGTAATTTTACAAATATTTCATAATATTTTAAATTTTATTATTTATCAATTATGTACCTTATTATATCTTAAATGGAAAGGGAACATCTGTTGTAAGATGTTTTCTTGCAAGAGTAACAATTTATGAAAATGGTTATGTTTATGCAGACACATAAAAAAATTCAAAATTCTCTACAAAATATTGGGTTTTGCAGACTAATTTTTTCCATTTATGATTAGTATATACAGTTTTAATTTAATAACAATATCACTTACCTGTTACAAATCAATGCAGAATGTTTATGAATTATTCTAATTAAAATTTTAAATTGAAAATGATTCTTTTAAAAATTTATTTTTTCTTAAGACAATAGTATTTAAAATATATTTTATCCATAAAAACAATTAATGGCTTTTCAAATAAAAAATATCTTAGTGTTATTGTGTTTTACTTTACAATTTAGGGTAGATATTCTACAACTTGGAGTCCTGTTTGACTAAAAGATTTTGAAGATTTAAATTCCTAATAACAAATATACATATTTTGTACTAGAAAAAAGAATTTCTAACAATTTCCTAAAAATTAAAGGTAACAGATTAATATATGTATATATATATATATATGTGTGTGTGTGTGTGTGTGATTTTTACAAAGGTTTTCTAAATAAAGAAATGTTTTAAAAATAACTGCATTCATTCCTGAAAGTTTCATTAAAATCTGACAAATATGTGATTTTTGATAAATTTTCCAAATCAATGCAATTTCCCATTAAAAAAAATTTTAAAAATGTTCAAATTTTCCAGGGCTATATAAAGAACAGAAAAAAATAATTTTTACTTAAAAATTTCTTTCCTCTTAATAATGACACAAATATATTAAACATAAAATTTTATCTTTATTATTTTGGGGGCATTTTTACATTATGTATAATTCTTTTTTAGTAAATTGTTAGAGGTAACTACTTTCAATGTTAACTTCTAAAAAGATACAATGAAAATAATGTAAACATTCAAAAGCACATGGTTGTTTTAAATTTTTTTTATAAAGAACAAATATATAATTATACATACCCACTTTCACAGAATAAAAATTCTAAATGTGTCATGTAGAGTTCCCACTGAGATAAATTATAATGTTCAGCTAAAGATACAGCAATCTTAAAAATATCAGCTTCATTTGTCCTGTCAATTGAAATAGAAATACGGAATAGTAAAGAAAAAAAATGAAGTTAGACTAAAATTTTAATAATTTTTAAAATAAATGTCAAAAGAAAAACATGTCTCAATATTTTATTTGATATTACAAATAATGCTTTTGATGGGAAATTTTAACTGCTAAGTTATTAACAAAGGAAAAATATACAAGATTATTTACAATCATTTATATACACAAATGGGTAAAGTATAATAATTAAATGCCCTATTTTTTCTTATTCTTTTCTATATTCTTTTTGAATAAGCAAAAGTTAACAAATGTAGCAGAAAAGTAAATAAAAATATTGAAAATTTGTACTCACATAGCCAAACCTAAAATGGTTTCATGTTTATAGTTATCATCCTCTGTAAAGCGTAAAACATCCACTCCTGACAAAAAGAAATATAATTTGATATTCTTTCTACAAATATATTAGTTTAAACATTACTTGACTTAAAGCAAGATCTAATTACTTCTACATAATTTGAGAATATTAAGAGTTAATGCAAAGTGTATAACTCCAAAAGAGATCATATAAAAGCTTTACACTGCCAAAACACTTAAAGTAGTTTTTTATGATTGTAAAATTTTAAGCACAAGTACAGAATGCATAAATGCACATATTTTCCAAGAAAAAAACTTGTAAAATTTAAAATTTTTTTACATTTACTTGTTAATAAGGATAATTAAAGAATATGTTACCTTCAGGTATTTTTTATACTATAGTTAGTTTACAAATCTATCATATAATGGGGCTGAAGTAACTATTTTAAGTTTACAAAAAATAGTATCTTGTACATTAATATAAAAATTCATGAATAGGTAAAATGTCAATAACTAAAAATTAGGTATGTGTTTCAGTAATTAATATTGAAAAACTTTATTAAAACAAATGTATATCTGATGTCAGAACTATCCACCTTTTATGTAACATTTTATATCAAGAAAAACAACAATTATGTAATGAAATTAGTGCTATTGGAAATTTTATAAGTGCCCAGAACAGTTATAAACTTCAACTTTGATATTTTATCAAAAACTTATAAATTTATTTTCATGCAGAAGTAAAAATGTTTGCAAATACATAAATTTTATTACATGATTAGAATCATGTAACTAATTTTTTCAGTTCAGCTATTTTAAAAAATTGGTTTTAGAGGTGTTAAAAGTGTTCCTGTTAGTGGTGCAAAGATTTTACATAACTTTTTATTAAGTTTTACAATAACGCCAATCCAAAACTTTGAAATAGATCTAATAATGCTCTAATTATATTTAGAGTATAAACATGGAAAAAAGTTTTTTTTTTAAAAAGTCAATTATAGAAAACCTTCCTTAGTTATTTAGTTTTAGAGTATATGTGGTATTAAACAACCACTTAAAATATACATACTCCCAGATAATTACTTTTCATCATGTAATCTTGGTACAGAATTTAAAAAAAGGTTTTAAAGTTTCAAAATAACATCATTTAATGCTAATTACTTAATACTATGTAATTCAATTAGAAAGTTTTACTATAAATCTTTAACTTCAATACCTCTTCCTAATCCTTGAAGAGTTTTTGCTTGACAATAATCTTTTGAGAGTCCACAGTAGTTTTGTAGTCTTTCCACTGATTTCTGAACTTCTGGTAAATCAGGATTTTCAACTAAGTACATGGCTACAGTTGAGATAATATGAGAAGGTGGATAATTGAACATTTTTGCAGGTGCAGGTCCAGTATCTGGCCATAAGGCAAGGTAAATATTAAGAGAATAGTAGAATTCAGCCAACTGTAAAGCCAAGGCTGTATTAGGTAGTTGACTGAAACATTGGTCTGCTAATTCACACTAGAAATAAAAAAAAAAAAACATACTTGAGATTATTATGATAATTTTTTTTTATCCCAAGCAAGGCAAAACCCACTAAGATGCAAGGGTTTACTAAGTGTGAGAGAATATGAGAAAAAACATAAACACAATTAAGGAGAGAGAACAATAAAAGATTTAAGATAGAAAATAATGATTGACAATGCATTTAAATTTTTGAAGATCAACGTTAACTCAGAACAAGGAAGCCGGAAGAGAGTTCCACAAGTGAGAAATATGATAGAAAAAGTGGTTAGCATAGAACATACAGTTACATTTAGTTCCATTTCAAGTGTAAAATGATGAGACCTAGCCGTCAATCTCGTACTGCATTTAAATTCATAAAGTTTAGGTACCATGGAGAAAAGTTCATCAGAACAATTACCATGAAAGTATTTATAAAAAAGGTATAGGTATGTTACATTACAGTTGCGGGAAAATGATTGAAGCCAAAATACCAGGTTAGGATCAATAACATTACAGATTTTTCTTTGGATTTTATCAAGAGCAGGAGCACCAGACCACATGTGGCAGCAATATTCAAAGCATGGACAAATGGAAGACTTATAAATATGTAAGAAAAATTGTCTAGCATGACACTGAACTAACTTTCCTAACAGCAGACCTAGCAATTGATTCAATATAATCTTTCTACTTCACATCGACAGAAAACAGTAATCTCCGAAGGTTAGCATGCTGTTGGAAGGCAAAAAGGGGTTTTCTCAGATTAAAAGTGCAGTTTCATTTTGGTGGCATTAAAGTTAACAAGCCATGCTTTGCTCCAGTCAATAACAGAGGGGAGATTATTTTTGAGATCAGCTGCCAATTTGATCTTATCAGACAAATCAGACTTACTATTAAGGTATGTGTAAATAGTTGTATAATCAGTATAGATACCAAGCTGAGAACTGATGACATAGAAATTTGTAACACTGTAGGTCCAAAGATGGGAAACACATGCATTAATGCGAATAGATCTAGAAGTGTAGTCATTTAGGTCAAATTACATTTCATGATTTGACAAGAAAAAAAACAATCAGTTCAAAAATTAATTCAGAAATACCATAACCTTTCAATTTGTGAAGAAGACCAATATGCCAAACCCTGTCAAGTGTGTTCAAAATATCAAAAGCAACAGCCTGAGCTTCAGCATTCATATCAGCTTGATAGACTCTTTCAGAAATAATCTTTAATACATCAGTAGTTGACCTAGAGAAGCGAAAGTCATATTGCTTATCTGAAAGAAGATACTGATGTGAGATAACCAATTCAAAAATTAATTAGAGCCTCTCGTACTTTACCAAAAAGAGGTAGAAGGTAATAGGATGGTAAAAGGATCAGATAGTTCACCTGAGTTCTTAAAGACTGGAATTATAGAAGAGGATGTCCAACAAGCAGGAAAGCAAGAAGCAGCAAGGCCTTTAGAGAGAAGAGGAGCACATTTCTTAACCTTCATGAAGATCCAGTTTAGAGATGATAGCAGAATCCATGGACAGAGTTATATACATATCACTCAATAGAGACTCAGTTCTAAGTGGAATGTCAGGAAAAGAATTGAATTTGAAGAGAATTTACAAGTAAAACATTCCACTTTATCAGTAGATGTTAACATCACAAATTGGAGACAGGAGGAATAGAAGACATACTTTTATTTAACACACTATTAGAGAGTTACCAGTAATCATGAGAGCCAAACTTGTTAGAAACTATACAATGCCACATTCTATCAGTAGTTGTGGCAGTGTTTGAGGAAGATATCATTTGTGTGCTTTTTTGAATGACTTTTTCTGCAATACAGTTGAGTAGGAAATTCCTTCTGCTTTGTAGGGAGTAACCAGATAGGAAAAGTTTTTTGTATGTGAAAATATAATGTTGTTGCTGTCTCTTTGAAGTGGTTTTCATGTTCAGACAAAATGAGTAAACATCAAATGCAGATCAAATATGGATCAGAATCTGACAGGAACAAAAAGCACTTTTAAAGTACTGAATAACACAAGTGATATTTTCCCCATTCACTTTTGATTTATTTTTAGATAAATATTTTGAAAAACTATATTTTTTAGTAACTGATGGTTTGACTTCAAATGATTTAATCATTATAATGTTAGTGATGTTGCCAGTATTAGACTTTCAATTTTTCCGTTGCTCAGGCTTTCAGTTAAATAGTGGATTTCCCTATTCATTTCCCTAATAAATTTGATCAACATTCTTCTTTAATTGATTTGTTTCTTACCTAGTTCTTGTCAAGCATCACAACTCTGTCTTCTTAGCAATTCAGATCATGTTGTAGTATCTGTAGATATCTTTTAATTATCTATTAGAAAGAAACCTCCTATTCATAAGACATTTTTCTGTTTCCAGCATACTGATTGGAATTCATTTCACGGCTTACTTTGAGATGATCTTTGGATTGATATCCTTAATCATCCCATTGAGAATTGTGCCATTGAGGTTTCTTGTGTTCAAACAGGCATTGATGCTTTTGTATCTTCTCATAAATACCAGGTGAAAATCACAATCTTCTCCTTGGTTCACACCCACCTGTTTAGCTGCTATAGCCTACAGGAATGACTTTTTCCATGTGTACCAGCATGGTAGTTCCAATCACAACAGATATTTCACTTCTATATGAAATAAATGAAAAACAGACACAGGGTCAGTAACTGAAAGTCTAACCATAAATCTACTGAAGGCTGACTTGGTTTATATATTTTTTGCTTTCAACAGGGAAGGACAAAGGTCTATTTGTTTGCCTTTTTACTCCAGGGTAGTTCGGGTTACCAAAGATTTTTTTAACAAAAAAAAATATAAAAGGGACTTATCTTTTTTCTACAACTTGAATGGACCTTGGAAAAGTATTGCTGCTAGAAATTATTCAACTTCTTATTCAAACTTTTTTCTCCAAGGAGAAAAGATTTAATTTGTTCACCCCACCCCCTGTCAAATGCTATTATCATAGTTTTTTCTAGAGAAAAGACTACAATTATTATTTTTTTTCTTTCCTTGTGTATTGAAATGTTTCAACACTTGTATTTCTTGGAAATTTATATTCATGTTATCTTCATCTCGAGGGGACCTTTTTTATCATTGGGATATTAATGCTAACCCATTATTGCATTAACTTCTCTCCACAGTGTGAAGTCCTTTATAGAACTATTGGTCTTAGTTTGCTCTCTATTTCTGTTCTAACATGCTTTAATTGTCACTAACATTAGTCAGCTACCAATTTGGAGTGACACACTCCAAACCCTAAATTGTTAACAGGCATTGGCCGTGGTGCTAAAAGGCACCATCACAATACCAAAATTTGAAACCCCAGCAACTGGATAAGCATGCTGGGGCTTTTTTTTTTATATATATTACTGTTTGCTTGTTAATGACTGGTGTTTTTTTTTTTTTGTTCCTTATCAGCTTGTTGGCTTTTCCAACTGATTAAAAGATTCCTTTAAAGTTTATTTCTATTCTTCCTCAATGTTTTGAATATTTTATGACATTTACTCTGTTATACTTGTATTTTCTAACATTTTGTGACATTTAGTTATAATCTGATATTGTTTGCTCAACACTTTGCAATGTTTAGTCATAATCTGTTATTATTTTCCCATCACCTTTGTTGTAACTTGTACTCACCAAGAAGCTTGATGTGGAGGGGGGAAGCAATATTGTGTGGTGGTCAGTCAAGGTAAAAAAGTAGGGAATCTGTTTTTCTTTGTAGACCAGTTTTTATGTTTGCTGTTTTAGTAGATCCTATCTGATTGGATGGATGAGACTACAATACATTTAAATGAGACTGTCTGGAAAGCTATAAAGGAAATCCATTTCACCTTCCATAGAGTTATTATAGTTATTTTGTTAAGATTGTTAGTCTGTTAGACTACTGTTATGATTACAAGGACAAACATTGCTTGTAAGCAATGAGGCAGTTCATTGCAATCTCAAACCATACCTGGGGACACTATGAAGTGCTACTACAACAGGCAAGTATTCTATCATTTTTTCTCCTTTCACATTGAGTTTTGGGTACAATGCTTCTGTGATGCTTGTCCGAGTTTCCCTCTCCCCCAATTCATCGGCATAAAAAAAATCCAACACTTTGCAACAAAGCTGCATCAGATTAAAATCCCTTGGACCATTTACTCTTGTCATCGGTAACAAATGGATGATCCTGTTACCTGGTAAGATCTAAAGAAAAGACAAAACAAAAGATAAGATCAAAAGTAAAGGGACTAAAAGAAGAGCGATGTGTTCTCTTTTTTTGAAAGAGAAATCACGGGATGGTTGGAAGAGCTGGAAGCAGTGTCGTGGAACATGGAAGAGTAACTGGCTGCCAAAGAGAAGGCAGATTCATTGGCCAAATTATTCAGGACTCTTTCAGGTTTAGGAGGGATGCGCAACAGCAATTAGGAGTTTTACAGAGTATCAGTGAGGGAGACACTCCAAGGAAGAAAACCAAAGGACTCCTGAAGTTGACAAGACATTCAACTCACAGAAACAGGATGCATCTGGTATGCCAGGAGCAACTAGATCCTTCCCTTTAAATCCATAAGCCCATTCATCCATTTCAGGAGAGCCCTTTAAAATAAAATTGAAGAGGCCATATGGGAAAGTGGGGAAGACTATGAAACCTGCTAAAGGAGCTTTAAGGATTTTTTCATCAAATTTGAGAATTGTGCAAAATCTATACTGTCTGCAACTGGCAAGTTGCATTTTTTAAGATGTTCACTGGAGAATAGGGCCCTTCAACTCATTGACCACCTTTCAGTATCTGAAGAGAACTACCCAGTGGCTCTGAAGTTGTTGAAAAACCAGTACCTGGACGAGGAAGAGATAAGAGGAGAGATCATCCAGGGAATATTGGACTTTCAACTGGAGAATCCTAAAGACCTGGTGGAGTTAAATGATCTTATCCTAAAAACCCAGGCAACACAGGCTATGCTCATTAATGCTGAAACAGTTGGCAGGTTGATTTTGTTCAGCAGCATGACAAACTCTATGGGCCACTCAATGCTGAAATCCAAATATTTTGTATGCAACTTTATGGCTTTAACTAGAAATGTTTTCTATGTAATTTTATACTTTCAGGGTAAATGTATATTTTTTGTTTTTGTTTTAGTGATATAGTTTATAATATTGTATTGTGATTTCTATAAGAGCTGGTAGTAGCCTACTTCTTTCAGGTAGCCTATTATTTAAGAAAAAGATACATTTTTGAAAAGCATGGTAAGGTTTTGTACATCATTGTATTTCATTTTTTTTGTATTTTTTCAAGTCTGTTACTTGTGAGCAATTGATCACTAGAGATGCACTGAGGTGCATATAACAGAGTATCAGGTCAACCTGATAAGAGACTCAGAGTTGGTTGCCTATGATGCTGTAAGCACCAGGAGTTACATGCTCTTTCACAATGGGCTGTTGAGAGAAGACATTCTACTTAGAGTAGGTGGCACTGACTATTTGCATATGAATAATAATGGACAGGTATTTGCCAATAGTCAGCATGGATCTGGGACTGAGAGAGCTATATAGCAACAGATTTTTTTTAGTTGGAGAGGAATGCTGTCAATGTGTGGACATGCAGAAAACCAGACAAGACACACACAGTGCAGTTTCTGCTTTGAGTAAGTAGTTGTGTATAAGATGTGCATGCCCAATTCAGACTCTGCTTAGCACTATGTCCTGTCTTCAATCAGGTAATGGTTCTCTATTTTCCAGTCTGACTGTCAACTGATGTTTGTACAGTTTTTTCTTTGGAAACATATCTAAAAAATTGTTTGCCATTTTCTTTTAATGCATTGTAACATGTTATTTTTCTGTATATGGGAGTCTAATGTTGGTTATTGTCATTTTGATTGCCTCCTTTGCCAGTGCATCAGATTTTTGATTTTCCTTAATGCCTACATGGCTAGGAAGCCAGGCCAAGATTACTACTTTGTGGTCTCCTATCAAATAGAATTTCAAATTGGCTACGGAAATGGCAAGTGGCTGTGTTCAGTTGGGGGTTTGATAGGAGTAGATCTAATTTGCCAAATTTGAGGCATCATGTTACTTACAAGTGTCTCATGACACATTTTGCAATCTTATTAAAAGCGGCCTTTTTGCTGCAGTTTTTTTGTTCTTTTTCCATTGGAGTTACTACTTCTACTACTACTAATCTCTTGAGCCTTTAAGATAATGTATTCTCTTTTTCCCCTCTGTCGATTGCTGTGGTTGGGTCGAAGCAATATATTGTTACTTGTTGGGTTCATTACCTCTTTATCTACTAAGGTCTTATTCCTTTACCCTCCCTTAGCATTTCCCACTGAGGGATTAAATACTGTATAGTAATGTACATAATTGAATGCCCAAACATACGTGTATATGTCTATTAAAATTGACCATAAATCAATAAATAATTGATAGATATTGATTTTAATGTGAATTTCATGTAGTAAATATTCAATTCTGATGAATGGTAGCTTCAATTTTTAATTAGAATCTTAATTAAACACCTTAATTAGATTTTATCAGTCACTGTAAAAGGTAAACAAACTGACCAATCCGGTTCCTTTTGTTTACATTTTGGCACAATTTTTTAAAATGGTTCAAAGACACATTTCTTTATCATTTCTTCTCATAAAGTTGACACTGTCAAACAGTACAGACATCCAAGTGTGATATATTTTAGAATTATTTCGGTAGGTTGATTGTAAAGAGATCTTAATGAGCTTTTTCTTTGACCAGGTGTAGTATATTTTGGGTTAGATTTCCAGTTACCGACCCAGTGTCTAATTTTCATTTATTTCATATAGAAGCAATTACATTCCTCACTTACCATTGGCTCAGCTCGATTTGCAAGGGTCTGATTGATTAAATATTAAAAAAATGCTTTAAATCTATTCATTAGTTTGGATGTAACATTAACATTACACTTTGGCTATTGTTGGATTTTTTTATGCCAAGAAATTGGGGGGAGGGGGAAACTCGGACAGCTAGGCAACTCAGAAGCATTGTACCAGAAACTTGATGTGAAAGGAGAAAAAAAGAAAGAACTCTTGCCTATTGTAGCAACACTTCAGTGTCCCCAGTATGGTTTTGTAACAGAAAATCAGGTCAGCCTAATAAAAGAATCCAAGTTTGTTGTATGTGGTGCTGTAAGCACCAGGAATTGCATTCACTTCAACAGTGGGCTGTTGAGAGAAGAACTTTGAGTTAGAGTAGGTGGTGCTGCCTATTTGCATGTGTATGATACTGGGCAGGTATTAGCCAATAGTCAGCATAGGTCTGGGATTGGGCAAGCTATATAATACCAGTGTTTTCCCTAGTTGAGAGAAGGCGCTCTTGACGTGCAGATATGCAAAAACCAGCAGGCAATATATTGATGACATAATAAAAAATTCTTAATTGAAGACGAACTTAAAAATATGAATTTTAACAGATGGAGTAACTAAGGAAGGAACAATCAGAATTATAATATAATTTTCTGTCTTCTAAGATTTTGATCATTTCAAGCACCATTTTTACAGCATGTACCTCAGCTGTATAAATAGATGCATTGTTTGGCTATCTAATTTGTTTGTGGACGTATCTGTTGGTGACTGCAGCACCTGTTCTATCCATGATTTTTTTTTATTCATCTGTAGAAAATGCTTTGCAGTCACTGTATTTATCTCTCAGTTCTCCATATTTACTTTGGCTCATGTAGTTGTTGGTTGTGTTCTTATTGTTATTAGGTCTATGTGAGGTTCAGATATGGAAGCTATTTTATTGTGAAATTTTATTGCTTCTTTGACTTTAAGTCCAAATGAGGGAATAGCTGTTGGTCTATTATTATAGAACTGAATATATTGAGGATTATATGTTTTTTGGTATGTTAGGTTGGATTGTAGTTTTAACATGTATTGGAGGGATAATTTTTCCCATCTCAGGGACAAAGGTGGTTTGTTGGTTTCTATATACAGACTTTGCATAGGTGAAGTGTGGAAGGCACCTAAAGGAAGGCACCTAAACTTGATTTTGTATGGTCTGTAGTTCTTTTAGGTAGGATTTGCATGTGGCACCATAGATAATGCATCCAGAGTCTAATTTCCATCTGATATGCAATCTATATATTCTGAGCACTACCTTTCAGTTTGCATGCCAATCCATTTTTGATATTACTTTTAAAAGTTTCAAAGCCCTTTGGTATTTTTGTTTTAGGTGATTGATATATGCTTTAAAGTTAAGCTAACTGTCTAATATGACTCTTAGATATTTTATTTGTTGAACAATGGGACTTATGTGCCTGTTTAGTCTTAATTGTGGGTCAAGGTGGTATGCGCTTTTTTTGTAAAAATGCATACAGTTTTTGTTTTTGAAAACTGTTTTCATTTTTCTATCTTATTGTAAGCGTTCTGAAAGCAAAGGAAATGTTTGTCACAGATTAATTCCACAACACAGAGAACAAATCACTGTAAGTTCAGACTTGAATATTGGGGGCAGAAAGAAATGCCAAAAACTCGATTCGCAGGTACTATCTCATGAACCCCAATGCATGTAACCAGTCAGAAAAATAACTCACTCTCCGACGATTGCGGTAGCCAAAATACATCAATTTTTCCCTCCCGATTCGAGAAGACCAACCTCTTTTATCAGCCAAGCATTTTTTTCATTCGTGGACAACTAGAATTTTTGTATATCAAAATATTTTTATAGAGACTCCCGCGACTGACTCGTTTTTAATCTAAATATTCCGTCTTCAGTATGTCATGTGGAATACATGCCCTTCTTTTTGGTAAGTAATTTTCTTTTCTGTCATAGGATACACGCGACGCACTGTCGCTTGGTTTGACAAGGTAAGTCACCGTTTTCTTCACTATACTTATTTAGACAGATCTGCATATGTCTTTCAAGAGATGACACATTTGGAGATGAGTATGTAATTGAGAGATCATCTACATACAGACTTTTCAATATGTGGGTTGATGGTTTTTGCAATGCTGTTGATTTTGAGAAAGAATAAAGTAACAGACAAGATACTACCTTGAGGTATTCCTGCTTGTGTAAGTCTGATGTTGTATTTCCATTTTGTACTCTGAAGATTCAGTGTGCTAAAAAGTTTTTGATGAATGTGGCCATTCTTCTTCTAATTTCTATCTTGTGGGTGTCTTTTAAGATTTCCATGTAGTATCATAGGCTTTTTCAAGATTGAAATAGGTCAACACTACCTGGTAACCTCATCATGGATGAAGGATTCAAGCCGTACTAGTTGATCATTGGTACCTTGTTTTTTTTTTCCAGAAACTGCTTTGATATCTAGATAAGAAATTATGTTTCTCCAGAGGCCACATTAGTCGCACATTTATCATTCTCTCCATTGTCTTGCATATCCAGCTTGTTAGTGCAATGGGTCAATAAATTTGTTGGAATAAAATTGTCTTTGCCAGGATTGGGATGATAATAGACTCAAGCCATGATTTTTGGATTTGTCATTGCATCATATATCATTAAAGGTCTGTCGGAGTACTGAAAGAGAGGTTTCTGGTAGATTTTTTAAAAATTGTTAGTGGATCTTGTCTGGGCCAGTAGCTGTATTTTTTTAACTTTTACTTATGGAGTTTTTCTTTTTTTATTTTAGAGAATGCTGTATTCTTCTTTGTTGTTTGAGGTGAATATAAGTTTTTCTTTTTGCATAATATTTTTTATTTTTTAAAATTTAGGGTGAGTAATGATCTGTTGAGGAGTTCCTTTGGAATTCTGTTGCTATCAGATTATCTATTTCTTTTTTTCCTGTGCATTTGTCTCCATTTAGATTGGTTAAGTGAATTGCTGAAGTTTGTGTTGTTTTTCCACTTATTTATTTTCCTAATTATTTCCATTGTTTTATTTATTGGTGTTTGATTGTTTAGATTGGAAATGTAGTTTCTCCAAGTTGTTTTTTTTTTTATTATACATAATGTTTTTGCTCAAGCTTGCTGTTAACTGTTGCAGATTGGTTGTGGTTGTGTTATATAGGAATACTGTGATTATTTTTTCATATTTTCACTGATTCTTTACATTCTGCTGTGAAAAAGGGTTTTGATTTGAGTCAAAAGTTGATGGGAAAAAATGAATCAAAGAAGGACCTAATCAGTCTGATTGAACCAAGCAATTTCTTTAATACTGAATTGCTTGCATGTGCATATTTTAACAAATATTAATATTCTTTTTTTATTGTTTAGAAACATTTCATAAAATTATGCAAAGTTTGATTTCTGAATATAGCATCTATTTTATTTTGCCAAATGCAAAATTCTTTTTGTAATTAAATATTAAACAATATTCCATTTATAAATTGCAAAATTGAGAAAAATATGTATGGTTTTTTCTTTTCAGTGTCAATATAAATGAAAATAACCACCATATTTGTTGGTTGAACTTTCAAGACAAATTTATCAAATTATATAAAAATACATCTTATATACAATGTTTAAATACAAAAACCAAATTCAAAGGCACAATTTGGTTTATATCTAGAAATAGATATATTTATTTTTAATTTCTCATGTGAACACAGCATGTATTTTCAAATTGGCAAAAAATCTTTCAAATAAAATTGTTCAGATAACAAAAAAATCAGTTTTTACTAATTTTTCAAACTTAAATTGCCATTATCAAAAAATAAGTTCATATTTAAATTTTCATGAAGAAAAGCATAAAATTGACACTCATCTTGATGAAATATCTCAAAAATTCATGGACAGCATTTAAAGCAGATACAATGAACAACATGAGAATGGAAATTAAGAGAAGCTTTAGTAACATCAGCAATTGAGATCATCCCAAAGAAAAGAAGATAAAAAAAAAATGGAATGTAATGACAGATGAAATTCTCAACATGATGAAAAGGTGACAAAAGAAACAATGCCAAGGTATGGTACAGAATATAGGACATTGCACAAAGAAATTAAGAATAACTTCTTGGAAAAGTACTAGAAGCTCTAAATCAATGCCAAATTTATTGCTGATATGTTAATGGTTATTATTCAATTTGTCTATCAAGCTTTAGATAAGAACAGCTCATGTTGTGGTTCTAAATATCTTGAAGGCATTTGACAGGATTTGGCATGCTGGCCTTCTTCACAAGCTCAAAGGCTACAGTGTCTTTGGATGAATATTTTGCTTAATCCAATCATTCCTAATGAAGGTCACATTGAACAGACATGCTTCTAGTTGTTTTCATATTAATACGGGGGTCACCCAAGGCTTTATCCTTGGAACTATATTGACATCAACAACGTACCAATGTCATCAGTTACCAACTAGTAATTTATGCAGATGACACAATTGTTTACTCCTGTCTTAGTAGAAAGTCCAACAAGCTAAAACTGGGAAATGCTCTCAAAAAGGACTTCCAATCAATGGCTAAATGTGGCAATGAATTTTAATGCCTCCAAAATAAAACTGCTTTTATTTATTCACCATAGAGAACCTTTTCTACCTAACATCAGCATGGCTGATGCTAACCTACAAGAGAGCAACTCTTTGTTTGTGATTTCTTGGCTCACATTTCCACTGACATAAAATTGAGTTATTATATTGAATCACTTGCTAGGTTTACTGCAAGGAAAGTTGGTTCACGGTGTTGCACCAGACAATTTTCCTTGTCACAATCTATCTTGCACATTTATAAATCTACCATTCATTCAAGCATTGAATATTGCTGCCATATCTGGTCTAGTGTTCCTATTGTGAATATCTCAAGATTCTTGACAAAATTCAAAGGAGGCTCTATAATGTAATCAATTCTGACCTAGCATCTCAACTTCACTCACTTTCCCACTGCCATGATGTAGCTTCCCTTTGTCTTTTCTAAAAATATTTTCATGGCAATGTTCTAAGGAGCTTTTCTCAACTGCATGAATTTAAGTGTACTACTAGATTGGCAACTAGGTATCACAGTTTTACTGTTCAACTAGCTAGATGTAACCATATGTTTTATTCTAATAGTTTCTTTTTTCACACATCTTGCCTGTGGAACTCCCTTCTGATTTCTTGCTTCCCTGCCACCTACAATTTTCAAAAATTTAAATACAATGTCAATCACTATCTTCTGTGTTGCTGAATCTTTAACTGTCCTTTCTCCTCACTAAAATGTTCTAATTCTATTTCCTTCTCAGTAAGCCTTTGCACCTTAATGGCAGTATTGCCTTGCTTGCTTTGAAATGATTAAAAAAAATATATATATCAAGTGAGCCAACAATACTGTTTGAATTAAGTTAGAGAGATCTTACAGCGACTATAGCATTAAATATTTATTTATAGATTTATAGCTCTCACAATAAACCTAGAAGAAAGTTATTAAACTTCTGTAATATCCAAAGTGGAATAGAATTATTAGCCTAGTACTTTCACATCAAGATTCAAATTTAATAAGACAGTAAAAGTACAGACACCAAACAAGTGTTTTTCTGTGTAGCACTGAACAAAATCAGACAAGAAATAAAGATATATTTTTCAAGCAACTATCAGCATCTGTATAAAAACTTAAATTGTTAAACTGCTCAACTCCTTATGCTCTCATCATTTTCTTGACTAACAGTTAACAGATGCTTTTTCTGTTTATTCTTCTTCAAATAAACAGTAAGCAGCTATTACACTAATATGCCAAAATCATGGGATCCAACAAAGTAAACCTGGCAACTACTTTTGAAAAGGACCTCCAATCAGTGGTTAACTAGGGCAAGAAATGACTTGTAAATTTCAATGTCTCCAAAACAAAACTGCTTTCATTTAATCACCATAAAGAAGCTTTTCTGCCTGCCATCAAGATGGCTGATGTTGAACTCCAGAAGAGCAACACTCTATGTCTTCTTGGCCTCACATTTTCCACTGACATGTGGAGCAACTCTAAGTCAATTGCTATGTCTGTTGCAAGGAAGGTTGGTTCACTGTGTTGAGCTAAAAATATTTTCTTGTCAGAATTCATCTTGCACATTTATTCATCCATGTTGTGTTATCTGGTTTGGTTCTCCTACTGTGCATCACAAGATTCTTGACAAAATCCAGAGAGGGGTCTAAAATACAATTACTCCTGACTAGGCATCTTGTCTCTAGTCACTTTCTCACAAATGTAACATGCCTTTCCTCTGTCAGTTCTACAAATATTTTCATGGCAGCTACACAGACAAGCTTTTATTCCTGGTGCTCCAACTACATGAATTTAAGTGCACTACTAGATTGGAAACTAGGTATCACTGTTTTCCTGTTGAACTAGCTAGATGCAACTGCCACTTCTACACTAACAGTTTTTTTTTCTCACATTTCCCACCTGTGGAACTCCTTTTCACTTTCTTTCTTCTCTGATAACTACAATCTTCAAAAGTTTAAATGCAATGTCAATCACCATCTTCAATCTTCTTGAAACCTGTTCCTTTTTTGTTATTTCCTCAATCTTCACTATTTTCAATCCTCTCATTCTCTTTCATTTCCTGTACCCACCTGCATTCTAGTGGCGTTGTTGCCTTGCTTGAGATGAAACAATAAAACAAAAACAAAACAAAAAAAAACATAATGGAGAAATCTATTCACACAAAAAATCCTGCATCTACGCATATCAGGGAGCTGTAGACAACTCCAAGACAGCATGGCTCAATATCTCTCCAGAGGCAACCACTTATGAAAGTAAAGGCCACATCAAGTTTCTGTACATCACAGAGCTAGAGGTGATCATACAATAATAGATGCCTATCCCATAACTTTTGACATGTCAGTGTATATAGTACATACTATAAAATAAAAATGATATAAAATGTAGTTTCTAAAATACTTTTCTTCATTGATTAGATATATATACTAAGAAAGTTTATTCTAACCATTACTAAGATGTACTTCACTTCAATAAGTAAGAATATAAGCAAAACTAATTATTGATTAATCCAAACAGAAGCTGAAAAATAAATGCTTGAACTAATATTCTGTTTTTTTGTTTCTGATATAAAGAATATTATTAATAATCTATTAACTAAATAACAGTACTACAACTACTACTACTATTAATAATAATACTTAATAATCTAATAATAATAAAAAATAAATAATAATAAAATATAATCTAAATAAGCAAGAAATATTGACTTACTTGAGGCAATGCAAGCAAATAGGAAAGACCAAGTGTTAAGTCTGTTCGAAGAGTAGCCAAGGCTAGTCTTAGAAGCACTGCAACAGAAAGGTTGATAAAAAATAAATGTATAACTTGGAACAAAATCTTATGATTTAAAAAAAAAATGAAAGTAGCAACTTGTGAAAATGTCTAATATTTAAATTTATTCAAGATAATCATTGTAATAAGAAGCTAAATGATTTACATAAAAAACATTCCCCAAATAAACTTATTAAATGCTATATAAATGCATCAGATGAATTTATTAAATGATGTATGGTCAATGGTCAATATTAATTTTTGACTATTATTCATTTTATTTCTGTTGCTTTTTATTACCACTTCCAAATAGGATAAATAAGAAATAAATTGATTGATTTGATTTTTTTTTTGTTATGTCTTATCAATTATTTATGGGTTATTTAAAGCTGAAACATATTTTGGAATGTAAGAATAATTCTTTCTTTACAAGTGAATATTGCATTAAAAACTTTTTGAGAATAACAATTATTTTCCAGATACAAGTCCTACTATTTAGCCTACGACTGAAGGGAGAAGATGAATTCATACCTTTCACAAGTGTATTTGTGCATAACGGATAGGAAATAAAGAAGAAATATCTGGTAAGACATGTTCTGAAGGACAACAGTTGTGATTTCAAATCTTACATGTGCTTCACTCAACAAAATATTTAGTTTAGGAAATAGCAAAACATTCAGCACAAAGTATAGCATCAAATCATGAAATCTGAAAGCTAAATTATTTTTTTTACAAGTAAACTAGGGATATAACTTGTAAAGTAAACTGGATACAATAAATTTCTATGAAAATGTTCAATATTAAAAAAGCTGATAATATTTTGGGGCAATTATAATTACTTCTTCATAAAGCTTGTTTCAATAATGACAAAAAAACCTAAATACTAAAAAAAGAAAAGAAAAAATGATATTACATTTACATTGTTCTTACCTTCTGTTGTTGGTCTATATTGCTCTCCTTCTGTAAGGCTTTCCTCCAATTTAGCAGTTCGTAATATACTGCTGCTTGTCTCTATTGAATGTGGAAGTTGGCATTCAAATTTCTCAAGATCTGCTATTTTCTAAAAAAGAAAAATTTAAATAATTTGTTCTGTCATTGGGGAAAACATTATGAAGAATATCATTGTAAGAAAAATATTCCAAAATAATATCACAACAAATAAAAAGTCGTCTGTAGAAAATTGTGATAGGCATTACCTTCCCCCAAACACCATTCATCTTCATTGATCACATCAAATCAAAAAATAATTTCTTCTTAAAAAAAAATACACTGCAAAGCTGTTCAAAAATCTGCTTTCCAAAGTAAACAGAAAAGGCAAGAAATATAATTACTTGTGAGGTAGAACTTTGGGTGACATATTTTCAACATAAACATGCAAATGAACATTCAATGATTTTTATAGACTAGCATACTTTGTTGTTTTTCTCATATTTCCCCAGCATAAACCTAAAGAAAACTAGAGTGTACATAAGCTAAAATACTATGATAAAACCAATGAAGATGAATGTGCAAATTAAAATAAAATGTAAAAGAGATGCATAAAATATCTAACCTGGGAATTATTTGATGAGCAGAAAGGGTAACAGTTATGGGTAGTGGAATTGATGAAGTGAGTTCAAATTCCAACCTAATCTACATTCACTTCTCACTAATAGCTTTGGGAAAGACATGAATCCATCTTCTCTTATTCATAGATGATAAAGAAAAAGAATCTGTGGACAGTCATGATCACCTACAACCTGAAGGGACATGACATTGAAAAAAACAATTCTATCACACCACAGAAGTACAACACAAGATCTTTTTAATAAAAATTTCTCCAAAAATTCTTTACAGACTATCTTGACTTTATTGGGAGGGGGATACTGTCCAGAGAACAATCTTTGCTGAAGCAATTTACCTCACCCAATAGTCTATAAACACTTTTTTAAATTCCTGAATGTTAAAAATAATCACATCAAATGTTACAGATTTACATATAAAATGCAATCACAATCTATGGCTGAAAAAAAAAGTGAATTGTTGCTAAACAAAGAAAGTGAGATTCTCCATCTGCCAATATACTTGTTAATAATTTTCAACAAATTTTATAAAAAACTTAATTTCAATTTAGACTTTTTAATATTTAAAAAAAATCTAAAGTTCTTATAAAAATTGTGGTTTATTATGATCTAAAAAAAGTGAATAAGAATGAAGAATATCACATACTTACCAATTCCTGCCATAGAATTAAGCTAGAGGGAAATTGATATCTGGGGCTGTAAGCATTAACTACTTTCATTCTTTTATTGAAGTGCAAAGTTATTTTTTTCTACCATTTCTACTTCTTTTTAATTTTAGGTCCTGCTTGGTACTCTAAAACTAATGTGATATTAAAGACCCCACCTACCGTATATGAACATTTATTACCCACAATGCTTTGGTCCTTGTCCATAAAAACTCTCTCCTCAGTTTCTTTAATGGTGTTTGTATAAGTGACACATCTTCCTCTTTGTTTATTCAAAGCAGAGAAATTTAAAACTTTCAATAAATTGATATGCATGTTTATGATTTTTTGCCAAATTTCATATTTTATTCATAATGAATAATTATCTGTGTATAAGAAAAATGTTTTACAGATATTTATTTATTCATGAACAAGTATAACAAATATTTACCTTGTCTGAAATACTGTTTTCAATGACTTCTATATAAAATGGATGGCAACCTTGTACATCAAAAGTTTTGTTCAGAGTTTCTAATTCTGTATCATCATTTTCAGAGTATCTGGAATCATGTGTAGGAACTTTTTTCACCAAATTTTGAATAGTATTGTGCCACCATTTAGAATCAATAACAGTAGACAGTACTCCCTTAGTCATTTGACCAGTGGTCAGCAGAATATCTTTGGTCTGATTGATAACTGCTATTGAGGTTTGAGGTTTTTGTGTAGGAATGAAAAAATCAATTATGTCAGATGTAACACTGTTGCTCATGTCAAAACCCTTCTCCAAAAATGGAGGGCAGTTACCAAATTCAGCATTTACTTGGTCATACAAGAGCTACAAAAAAAAAGTAGAATCTATATAAAATAAAACAAAAAATTATATTGTTCATATTAATTTCTGATATGAGATGTGTGTTTAATTCCAATATTTATTACTCCAACTCATTAGGCTTGAATTTGCAATTTATAATTTATTACAAAAAAATGATTACTTTTTAATGCTACACATTTCAATCCATTGATAATGTGAAGAGAGTAAAACAAAGATTATAATTAAATGTGTAATTTTATATTTTCACAATAACATTGATGACAATATTTTCAAGGGATATTTATTTATTAAATATACCTTTTGAATTTCAGTGTATAATATCTGATTGTATTAGAAATATTTACAAAGCCTTATTTGGTGGTATGAAATTTTACTGTGCAACTCAAGGGTCTTTGAAAATATTATGAATAAATATATATAATAGTTATTAATATTCATTTTATAATTTCATCAATATGAATATTGCTACAGACTTTCAACAACAGCAACAACTATAATGGATAGCACATATAACTCAAAGAGAAAATTATAACATGATCAAGATGCCGATGTTCCATACCATTTAAAACAAAAGGTTAGGAATGAAGCCCCCATTAATACTGGAAAGAACAATAACAGCTTGTGAATTTGAGAAATGTATTTTCCTGAAAAACTGTTTTAAGAGAAAGATTTTATAATTTTCAATCAACTGGCTACTTAGAATGAATGAAGTGTTTCCTTAAAAGTAACAGCTAATATTACCATTACCATAGGTTGCAAAAGACACGGATATTCTCATTTGCTACAGATTGAATAGCTAAAATATACAAAGTGTACCAAAGTGAACACAAAATTTCTCAAGATTCCAAATCTAGTCCCCAACAGTTACCCTCCTTCTCAGTCATGGTATTCCACCTGCACAGATCTTTGAGTAGCCAAGAGACAGCACTAAATTGCAGGCACTACTAATGCTCATTAGGCTTTCACTAAGGCTTGCAATGGTCTTCATCAAAAAATATTTCAAGAAATTACCCTATTTATACTTACTTACATACTTTAAACAGTTCAAATTATTAAGAGTTATTATTAACTATCTGATAATGACTTAAGATATTAGTTATTATTTGTTTATAGATGTTAGTGTCTGCTTTCCTAAACAAACAACTTTCCACTAAGGTTCAATTATAATTATCATCATAATCATTGTCAAAGTAATAAAAAAAAAAACTTACCTGTATTTCCAAAAGTGCTTTAGCTTGTAAAATAGGTTCAATCATGTCAGCGGTACAATAAGTGACAGCAAATTCCATTAATTCAATCCTAAAAATAAAAATATAAATTTTGATATGAGCAGATTGTTTTTTACAATTTTGTTAGTTTATAGGATTTTAATGGAAGTATTGATTATAGTTTTGTGTATATGTTGAGAATACTTTGTGTATATAGTATAACTGACAAAGAAATGATATAGCAAATAATTAAGTTTTGTTTTATTCAAATGAACTTATAGAGAATTAATCTTATGAGAGAGTGAAATGTTTCTGGTAGGACAAATAGTAACTACTGTGAGAAAATGACAAATTTCTGGTTGCAGCAGTCTAGAAATGATATTAGCAAGTCAGATAGGAAACAAAGTGTAAAACTGAAATAACAATTCCTCCATTTTGGTTTATTTAATACTTTAAAATCATTTTTTAGGTATGAAGATACATTGCTTTTAGAGACAAAATATACATATTTGATTTTCATCTATTGCATTTGAATAAAGAAAACCATGAAGTATGGTTACATGAAAATCTAATACAAATTTGACTTTACTAAGAAAAATTAGTAGTAATATTTACCTCTTAAATATATTTTTTAACTTAGTGGAATATGCAACACAATAAGGTGTATTATCTAAATATTCGGAAAAGTCAGTATAGATTTGAAAATTCACATATTTACATGACTAAAGCATTTCCAATAAAAAGGGTCATATCATTGGATACTCCAAAGATCATTTGTTGTTAGTGTGATATTTAGTTCTATGACTACTGGATTTCCCTATTAATATATAAATATATAATAAAGTGTTATATACGATTGGTGCTACTGTGATTGTTGGGTTTATACTATCAATATTAGATATTTTTTAAGCATAAAAGAATAATGAATAAAACTCATAGTTGCAAACCTTGTGCCAAGTACACAATTGCCTTTCTCAGCCAAATCCATACATACACTCCAAGCTGGGGCATAACCAGTTCTCATCAGTTGAGAACAAGCACTATATGCACACATATAATCTTTGGCCTGGGAAAAAAAAATTATGATTATTTTCTTCGGTATAAGATTTTATCAAAGCTAAAAACCAATTGCTAATAATAATAAATGCTGAAATGATTAATGAAATGTAATTGCCCTAAAAAAGCAAACTGTTAAAATCTTTTTAGTAATTCATGAAAACTACATGCTTTTATATAGAAATAAACTTAGATTAATGACATAAATCTTTTAAGTTAAACTTCCACAAGAAAGTTTCACTGACAAAATATTTGTTTAGTAATAAATTTAAATAGTTACAGTATGGAATTAACATTAATTCCATTTATAATTTTACGCGCGCGCGAGTTTCCTCCCTTCCTTTCACACTCGTGCGTGTGTGCGCGTGTTTTCACCCCTACCTTTCACTCACAGCTAAACATAGCAGTAAGTCCTTTTAGCTGCTACTGATTAACTCATGATAGATTTTGAATTTTTTTCCCGCGTTTTATTCCAGCGTCTCAAACAACCAGCGTTTGCAAAAAAGTTGTTTCGGTCCTCAACCTGAGTAGACGGGACGCTCATTTATTCCGTGCCCTTAATCCATATGCGGGCCGGAATATCTTATTTTTCAACAATGTCGACTGCACCCTCTACCAAGACTTTTCTCCTTTTGAAGCTGCCAACAGGTCGGACCTTTTTCTCCGTTTTCCACTGGAAGATGTTTTTAGAGATACTTGACACTGTCGCGGCAAAAGTTCGTATGCAACTAATGGCGTATTTTATCCCTCGACAGGGGCCTAATAAGTATAGGCAGGGATGTCCTACTGAACGAACAAATTGCTAATCACAGGTCAGGACCTTTTTTCTCCGTTTTCTACCAGAAGACGTTTTTAGAGAGACACGACACTGTCGGCAGAAACTTCGTGTTCAACAGGTGACTTAAACTTACCCCCTGGCTTCGAACCAAATAATACAGGCAGGGATAGTTTACCTTTTGAACAAATATTTTTTAAAATCTTTCTCTTTGGGCTCGCTGCAGAAATCATTCTACAAGACCATGCTTTAGTTTCTATCAACAGATGCCCCACACAGCAGTCCAGAACATTTACCAGCGGCCAATACAATATTACCTTTGAACAAAAAAACATTTTTCGTCTTTTCTCTTTGGGCTCGCCGTAAATCATTCTACAAGACCATGCTTAGTTTCTATCGGCTAGATGCCCCACACAGCAGTCCAGAACATTTACCAGCGGCCAATACAATATTACCTTTGAACGAAAACATTTTTCAAGACTCTTTGGGCTCGAAATCATTCTACAAGACCATGCTTAGTTTCTATCCTAGATGCCCCCACAGCAGTCCAGAACATTTACCAGCGGCCAATTCAATGTTTACCGAACATTCTTTATAACTCTGAACCTGTACATTAAAAATATGCATAATCACTTAAACTTAAAATATCCACAGTGAGTACTCCTTTCTATCTGTGCGCACATTCTTTTTCCGAACTGTAAAACTTTTTTTCCCGCCTTTTTGGCCATCTTGTATTTCTATTTTGGCGGAACACTTTTCATTGATCCCTACCTTGGGATGAGTTACTCGTTACTGTTTAATTAAAGTTTTGTTTACTCATGTTTTATAAACAGATGTCTTTGTCATTTTTATTTCGGCTATCTTAATATATTTTATTTTATGCACTTGTTGATTGACCCCTTTCCTCTCACTGTTCATTCACGCATTTTATTTTTTTTTCTTTGCTTGTAGACTCGGTAGTTTAGTGTGGTGTCTGGCACAAGGCCACTTAGTAATAATCCAGCACTACACCCTACCGGGTCCGCAACAACAGTTTAACAAAAGAATTTAACAAAAGTTTATATTATGACTGGTTGCATTTATTATTTAATCAATCATCATTTTCTTGTATATTCTCATGCTTATTGAATACAGTGCAACATAGAAAAAACAAAAACTTTAAATTAAAAAAAATTGCCAAAAGTTGTTTCATCATACAAAATAATTATGGTTTCCAGCAAATAGTCCACTGTGCACATACTTGCCAAAATAAAGCTTCATACCATATCAGGCAAAAGTTAAAAATTATATTTTGAGTAATTTAATATTGTTTGAAAGAAAAAGAGATTACAGAATTTTTTGTAAACATTATTCACACAAAATTACAAACATAATTAAACTGTTTTAAAAATTAATGTTTACATTTTCAAAACCAAATATTTATTAACTTATAATCACAGATTGCATTATTATCTATTTTGGAACAATATCAAGTAGGGTTTCCTTTATTAGCAATGTAGACTCTGTGCTATCATAAGTAAGATTAATTCAACACAGCAAAATTTTTGATTCACTGTACTGATTACATGTATAATGACACAACATATAATAAAAATACATTCTTTTATGTGCTGTGTCTCTTCAGTATGTAGGTGTGGCAGACATTAGACAGAACCTGGGATGAGCACAACTGGTCGCAACTTACCTTGTCCCCGCCAAAAAAGAGCCCGTATTTGCTTAGCATGTAAAGCTACTGCAGTTGAAATGAGGGAGAGAAAAAAGCACTTACCGCTCTGCCGTAATCCATCCTCGGCCAGATAATGTAAAAGAATGAGGGGGGACTGGCATCGCATTTTTATGCAATAACGATGCAATGCATTATGGGACATGGACACAATGAATTATGGGATCACATGAAGACGCAAGGGATTATGGGTACATGAACAACTATAAAAACAACTACTTTTTTCCGAGTCGGGGAGTTCTTCGAGGGACGTTCACGGTTGACAGCTAGAACGGGCAGTTAGTGTGATTTGGAGACAGAACTCAAGAAGGAACGACTCAAGTTTGAAATACCAGCTGGAGAGCTTGAATTTACTCGCTGGTTACTGTTTTCTTCATTCGCCTCAGTAGGCGATCATAGCCCTCCACCTCCTCCTGTCCCTTGTAGCTCTTAATAAGTTTTGTCTTTTTGTTATTTCTCCAAGACTCTGTTCCACTATCCACTTGCTCAAGCTCATTAAATATATTAGTGTTGGTTTAAAACTGGGAGGAATGACTGCAAAATACTTTCCCCTCCCCTTTTATAGGCAGAAGCACACAAATGCATGCTGGGATTTTTTCATAGCATAGGCTGGTTCATGTTTTCATCTAACTCAGTCTGTCTTGAGTCAGAACACTATGTTTGTTTGTCCGAACTTGCTTTTGTGTGTCAATGCCAATTCTTAGTTTGTGAACTTTTTGCCTTATTACTGTTAATTTGCCTTGCATATAGTTTGCTATTTACATTATTCAGACTATTGTCCTCATCTTTGTTGCCATATTTATCACAACGTTTTGGCCATTGTACGCTCTGGCCGTCTTCAGGTGGTTGGAATGTCGAACTGAACCCTTTATTTCGCTCACTGGGGTAGACTGTTCTAGTTCCACATGCCATGTCTAATGGATGTCAGTTATCAGTTATCTCCTGTTAATTCCCCTCTCCTTGAGGACACATGGCACAGTGGATAAAGGTGTTAGTTAGATCCAGTGACAGGACCCAAAGAGTGTAAGTTCAATACCTGGTTAAGGCGGTGGAGAACTTTGCATTTGACCATGGCCACCCACTCTACAATTAGAGTGTATATATAAGTTTCTAGTAAACTACTTATAAAATCTGTCTATATGTAAATAATGTACTTATAAAATGTTCAAATTCATTTGTGAAAATTTACATGAAAGGAAGGTTTTTTTTATTAGCAATGACCTGTGTTTGAAATTTTGCATTACAGAAGTGGATTTAATATTTCAAGTTTTGGTGGTTCAAGTGTTTAGTAATAAGATCTTTGCCTCCAAAAAAGAGTATTTCAAAAAGAGTATTTTAGGTTCACCCCAAAATGAGAAAGCTGAAGAGAAAAAAAGTTTGATTTGTTTTTTGTTTTTGTTGCAAACTTTGAGAGGTATGTAATTAACTGTTAGGAGAGGGTGCCTATTGCAAGTTACATTTTTATGGGAAGCAGCTAGATTTCAGGAATTGACCAAGTAACCACACTTCTTCTCTGAATATTTTTATGAGGTATTCCAACTTGAGTAACCACTCAACATAATAAACAAACCTGTGATTTAAAAACAGCCATTCTACCATTTCTTTTTTAACAACCATTGCAATCCACTTGTCTTCATCTTTTCTTTATGGTAACACAGCATAACCTGCTGCAGCTTTAGCCAATACCAACAAGTGTTGATTGGTGCTTGGATGTTTGTGTTATATTGTCACATGCAAGATAGAATTCTGCTTTTTAAATCATTAAAAATGAGAATATCAAATAGAGCTAACATGAAACAAAAGAAATAAAAACAATATATTTACCACCTACTCTCACTTCTTGCAAATGTGATATTTCAATATTATGGTAACAGAAGGCACTTATTGGTCTTTTGACCAATAACAGAATTAATACAGGAAACTAGGTTACATGAACAGTAAATATATAATGTCACAAAACTTCAAAGTGACATTTAATAATTTAAAAAATTAAATTTTGCAATTTTTTTACTTAAAATGTTTGTCAAACATTGAAAATCAGGAAAGAAGGAATTAGAAATTGTCAGAAATGAATTACTGATAGAATAGGAAAAAATTATTTTAGTGCTTTAAAAGTCCTTGAGATATATGCTGATGTATGGTTGTAAAACACCATATAGAAGGGCTGGTATTTAGTTAATAAAATAATTGGTCCAAAGCGCTGCCAAGATTCAAATTCAGATTTAACTGTAGAGTATGGTTTGTTGCTACAGAGCACAATGATCTTTTTCTGATAAACTTGTCAAGCTAATAGATGGTTCTGAACTGAAATGTTCACCATCTGTGTTGCTTGAAAAGGTGGTTTTCATGAGATCATGCTAAAATCAAAAAAGCCCATTCTTTCAAAAACTGGACAAGTCTAAAATACCTCAAGTAAGTTATTTAGATTTGGTTGATAGCCAGTACATTTTCTCACTGAACAGAATTGTAAAAGAAACATTTTATGATTATTTATCCCTGCAATGATATTAATATTCAGGACTGTCCGAGATCCTGATGAGTTTTCTGATATGAATGAGCAAAAAGGATCCATTCAGCAAATGCCTAAGATGTGAATAAATGATTAATGACATTGACCTTTATAAATTTGAGATACCTAAGTCAGTCTCTTTAGATAGACTCTCTTAGTTTCCTTACATACAGTCAGAATTATTGATCCTGACCCTCAGATAAAATACAAACCATTTTGTAGCAGTGCTCAAGCTTATCTCCATTAATGTAACATCTTCAGTATATGTCATCCAAATTGCAGGAAGTAAAAGAATTAATATGAACAAGGAGTAGTCAAAAATAATCTGCACTTATTATTGGTGAATACATATCTGCATGCACTCTTTGTTTATTCTTCTTTTTTATACTGTATTTTTAATACACCTCTGCTTTGTAACCTGTATCAGAAACTGTCTTAGAATACACAATAGCAATGAAACCTGAACAACATACATTAGACAGGAAAGCTACTTGGAAAGCTTCCATCTCTGCTACCTATGACATATCCTCAGCACCATATAGAAATAAAGTTACTAACACTGCTGTGATGTAGCAAACATACTCTTGTTGCATGTATATTCTCCTCTGTGAATGTCATCTTTGTTGGCTGGATCATGTAGATTGAATGAATGACAATTGTATACCAAAAACATGTACAGTGAACTGGCCATGGGACACTGTCCAGCAAGCCATACTGAACTATGTTTCAAGGACAACTACAAGAGGAATTGGAAACTCACAGGCACTGACCCTGGTAGCCTGGAAAAACTAGCAGATGATCACAGTGCCGACACCATGCTGTTCAAGGAGGATTCATGAAGGGTGAGAAAAAGTGAAACCAAAAGCTAGAGATCAGAAGAAAATGAAAGAAACAGAGCATTCCAGCTGCAGAAAAGATTGCCATGCAAAGATTGAACTGTTAAGCCATTCCAGATGCTACTGACAAAAGGACTGAATTTTAACCAAACAAAGCACTTCCATTAACTCATGAGATAAATGGAAACCTACTACTACTATGAAAATATCCAATTTCCAGACATGGTGGTGGTAACATGAAATTTCTTTGAAAGTACTATGGTATTTGTGAAGCCTTGATTTTGTTACCTTTTTGCAATACTATCTGAACTGAATGTTATTTTTTTCCAAAATATCCTTCATAAAATATGAACAAATCTCACTTATTTAATTTTTTTAAAATTCATTATTATAATTTTTTTCTTTGGTTAATCATATTTTAGAAGCTTGGTGAGAGAGTGAATTGGCCATTAAATTACTTTTTAGAGAATTAAAAAAACGTTTTTTAGTTAAAAGATTGAATAGAATATATAAAAATCTAATGCCAAAATACGAATAACACAAAACTAATTTTCATCTTTCATTGCTTTCTTGCTATGATATATCAGTTGCATTTCTCATAGCAAATTTATAGAAAGAATAAGAAGAGAAGAGTTTAAAATATTAACATTTAAAATATTAATTTATTCATTTAGTTTATTTTACATAAAAATAATTACAATTGAAGAATAAATCTTAAAGTTTCCTAAGATGAGATAAATTAACTTAAAATTAATAAATTAATGTTTGTTCTTTAAATTTTACCTTTACTCTTCAATTTTTCATATTTGCCTATTTACTTTAATGATTTCATTGCTTTTTATATAGAATGACATCTTTTATGTAAAGTTTCAATGGAAATGAAAAATTTCAGGGAATATAAATGAATTTGTATCAAATGACATGAAAAATAATTTTTGTAATCAAGCAATTTACTTACAACAAGTGCCATTTCAGCAATTAATTGGTGCACATTTCCATCAATTTCAGCTTCATTTTCAGATGCATGCAAAAACTTAGCCAGTTGTAATAACTGAAATAAAAATAATGTTAAAGAAAAAACAAATTTGTTTAAAGCAATCTCCTTTTTTCAGTGGCTTTTACAAAGTTTAAAAATATTTTTCATATGCATTATAATATAATTGAAAGCTACAGATCTAAATTTAAAAGAATTAAATAAAAAAGTATCATCAAAAGAGCAAATAAAGCATCAAGTAGATTCACAGCTGCTTTTTTAGTTGCTCATTGTTTTTGGAGACTATTTCTATAAACACTAAAATAACTAATTCCTACAACTTGATATAATATGAAAGTAGGAGTTTAACCTGTAAGAAGTGAAGCATACAAGATTCACTATATAATGTTTTTAAAAAAATAATTATTCCAAGAATTTTACTTCAATTGTTTTGAATACTTATCGTCAAATGATAAAATAATCATCTGAATTACAAATGAAGAAATGTATGCCATTAACTCACCTTATCGGATTGTCTATAAGCATTTGTTCGGCTATTTATAGACTCCTTTACTAAATCCAATCTGTTTTCTTTGAGACGAACTGGAAAAAATGTTTTTATTTCAAACAGAGTTCAAGTAGCTTTGTAAAATGCAACTTAGAATATATATTACAAGTTTGAACAAGTTCCTCATAATTTAATTAAAGCATTTCAAATGAAAACAATCTGTTATAATTACAATACTTACCTTGCAAAGGTAAAATGCTGACTCCAAATTCTTCTAAAATGGATAAAGACTCAATTAAATCCAACTCTTTTTGAATATCTTCTGAAGAGTCCTTTATCAAATTTAGACAGGTCCTAAAAATACAAATCAGGAAAAGTCAGTTTGCAAACTAAATTTAAAGATTTTTCAAAACAAATTCTCAAACCATAAGAATTTATTATATTATTTTCTCTATAATCATTCAGTATTTCTCACAGCAAAAACCTTTTTCTCTCTAAGAAATATCAAATCGAAAGGCTTTAACTGAATATATACATTAATATTTAATTTCTATACTGACAAGTTGCATAATATAATCACAAAAAAAATTCCAAAAAATAGTAGAAAATCTTACTTGGCCATGTTCATTGAAAAATGACTGAAATTTGATGCTGAGTTGAAATACTCTTGAGCTGCATTCAATACCAAATGTACAGATTGTTCAAAAGACACCTTGACTGTAATATCCACATGCTGCAGAAATTTAGGTTCATTTTGTTGTTGCGTAATGTAGTGTTTAGCCAAGTTGATTACTTTTATATCACTTGAACATAACATACTAGCAACATATATCTGAGCAAGAAAATAATCAAATTTAAGTCAAAAGGAAGAAAAAATATTGAAGGTAGTTAACAATTACTAAATAAAAATACAAAAAAATGATGGTTTAATGTTTTATAAGTAACGAATAAACAATGGTAGAAAGTCAATATTTTGAAATACATATCTAAAATTCATATTTTTAAACAAAGCAAAGTAGGGGTTGCTGAAAAGTTCTCAGTCCAACAAACTTCCTAACATCTGATCAAATGAATAAACATTTTTTAAAGGCGGCTTGGACAGGCCAAGAACTTTTCAGGTTCTCACAAAATTTTGGTTCTACTTTGATTAGATATTTTATACTAACATAAGTAAAGTTCATATTTCCAATGAAAAAATGCAGAAAATAAAAAAATAAATTTACAAAGCTACGAAGTACATGACAATATAATATTAATTCAGAGGTCTTAAACTCAAGGAAACAAAAGTTACTGAGGGAAAGGTGCTGCAGGCCAGAAGTAGGCCAGTCACTAGGGCATCAACTCCAGTGCGAGTGGCAGGACATCAACTCCGGGGAGGGGAGGGGGTCTCAGTGGTAGAAGCATATTTTCTCATATAAAAATTAGTTTGTATCACATTCACAGATGAGGAGGGGGCAAAAATCTTAAGGCCAGAGTCAACTTTCCGCTAA
>CAHIKZ030000703.1:420000-472500 GCA_903632075.3 Acanthosepion pharaonis | reverse complement strand
TATTTATAGTGACTTCTATTTCAAAGCCAATGCTTTTAAAGAGCTTGAAAAGCACTTTTCTAATGGTGTCAGTAGTTCTTCTGTTGCTTGGTGCTACCATCAGGCTACTATTGAAGCTACTATTTTTCCGAAGGAAAATATCAACCAGAAAAAGGTTTATATAGGAAGTTCAGCTGGATGCTTGAAACAGCGTTTTTACAATCACAGGCATTCCTTAACCAACAAATCTTTGAGATACCAAACAGCTCTATCAAAACATTACTGGAATCTCATTGATGGAGACTTCACCCAACAAATAAAATGGAAGATCATCGGTAAAGCTCGAACTCCCAACAACTTCAGGGACAGATACAACCTTTGCATCAAAGAAAAGATTATTATAATTAAATATCAGAACACTAATGAGTTACTGAACCAACACAATGAGCTTGTCTTCAAGTGCAGACATAGAAAACTTTTCAAAATTCTTGAATAACATCTATTTTGGAGAACCTCACACTTGAAAATTTGGATGCTTTGTATAATACTAATATGTATGAATACATGCAATCACAGTATCCATGTATGATCCTTCATGTAGTTTCCCTCCCTCCAACTTCTATAATCTTTATTTATGGATTATTTTTTACCTGTATTATCTATTGTATACATTTTCCATTATATATATATATATATATATAGAAAAGCTTTTTTTTCTTTTTTATGTATATATATTTATTAGTATACATATGTACTTATGTATATCTTTTTTATTTTTGTGTATATGGTTAAGTGTATATATATTTTGTATATGTGGGCATGTGTGTGTGTGTATATATTAGTATATATGTGTATGTATATGTATTGTGTGTATGTATATATGTACACTTGATGGGGTGCACTCTTATGTGCCTGTTTATACTTATATGTTTAGGAGTGTGTTTGTATATATTACCTATATACTTTTTTAGGTATGTACATGTAAGTATGTGTGTGTGTGTGTGTGTGTGTGTATATATGTATGTATATGACTATAAGCCTTTATGTGGCACATTCCATAGCCTAAACCCTGCTAAGTCAGATAGACAGAAGCAGCAATTAGCAATTATAACTGAATATATTACAGATATAGGCCACATAAATGGAGATCAAAATATTATAGCTGATTGTTTGTCAAGACCTACCCTATCAGTTATGGTAGATCTGGGTGACTTGTCGGCTATAGCTGCTGCACAACTTAAGGATCCTGAGTTAGAAAAATTTCCTGACTTAAAAAAATTCAATTTTAGTACTGGCAATAATAGTTCCATATACTTTGATAATAGTACTGGTGTTCCCAAACCATATATACCTGGTGAATTATGAAAATCTATTTTGACAGTATTCATGCAATATCACACCCTGGGATTAATACTTTGTGTAAAATTGTCAAAACAAGATTTTTTTGGCCTTGTATATACAAAACAAAAAAATACATGTGTAATAAATGTCAAACTAGCCAGAAAAGCAAAATTCAGAGACATTCTAAATCTGCTATTCACCCTATTGAATTGCTGAGTATTCACTTCAGTATGGTACACTTAGATTTAATCGGTCCTCTCCCTGTGACTAGAAGACATCATGAAACGTACAACGCGCCTTACAGATATGTATTAACCTGTATTGACCGCACTACTAGATGGATAGAAGCAGAACTACTACAGGATATCACAGCTCGATCTGTTGCCAATGCATTTGTCCATGCGTGGATCACATGATGGAGTGTTCCTCTTCACATAATAACTGATCATGGTACTCAGTTTGAGAGCAAATTATTTTCAGAAATAGCCTTAACAGTTGGCTTAGTTTGTGGATGGTAACTAGTTGTGTGCAATCTATAGAGATTGCGCACAACTAGTTACCATCCACAAACTAATGGAATGGTCGAACATGCTCATAGAACAATGAAGACGGCAATAATGACAAGAAAGGAATCATGGCTTGACGCCCTCCCAATAATATTAATAGGTATCTGTGCTGCACCTAATTCTTCTAATACTTCACTATTCTTTGCAGTTACAGGCACACATATAATGATTCCTCAATTGCTAGTAGAAGATACTAACAGTGACATAGACAATCAGAAGTTTGCTAAGGAATTGCAACATACCTTACACTCCTTACAGCCAACAAAGATTATAGCTCTGTAAATAAATTGCATCAATACATCCCAGACAAGCTTAAAACATGTAAAAGTGTATGGCTAAGAGTGTACAGAGTTTGTAAACCTTTGGAGGCACCTTACACCGGTCCCTTCCAAGTGTTACATAGAACTGATAAATATTTTGTGATTAAAACGAATAATGAGATACAGTCAATGGTATCAATAGATAGGTTAAAACCACATGTTGAACCTAAAACTAATAAGCAAGTAATAACTGAAAAGCAACCTAATAGTGACAAAATAATAATGGATACAGAAAAAATAGACAGGAATGATAAGCCCAGTCATATTAAAGTAAGTAGAAAAGTTTCTTGGAAAAGAGACAGCCAATATGATTATTACTAAACTCCACTACTAGGCAGGGAGGTTTGCTGTGAGAGATAAAAAGTTATCTCCCTTTGACTAACCCTTTAAAAAGCTAAAAATAGATATATAGATAGTTACAAGAATAACATACTGTCATGTGAACTGCATGAGAGATTGTTAGGTGCAAAAGTCAAACATCCTCTGGCAGTCAAACTAGAAAGACGTATGAATTCAGGCTTGTGACAATCAACATAAGTACTAAACATTATATTTTACTTGAGATATCAAGTCACTTACAAAGAAATACATGCACACCTTGTATGAACATTTTATTTATTTATATGTTTTTTTTCAAGTGTTTTTATATGAAGACTTTTGTGGTTTATTTGAACTTTTTTTATATGTTTATGTTGTATAGCTATCTGCTTTGTAAATGAAACCAATAGCATATATTCATACACAACAATATACACAAATATACATGATATATATATATGATAAAAATACAGCTTTGAGGTATGCTATATTTATGGGTTAACACACATATACACTTACATAAAAAAAAAGCTTTGAGTGATTCATCTTAAATAAGTTGATGAAATAGCTAAATATCAGTATTTATTTTTTAATCCCTCTTGGTTGCACCAAAATATTTTCAGCAAACCCTCATAAGCAAAGATGGGGCCTTTTAAACAAGATTAACAATTACAGAATCAGTGTTATTTGATAGAAAGTTTGGCTTGGTTTGGTTGTTTTTATTTAGCATCATATCAACCTACATTGGGCATATGAAATCTAAATAATTCAAACTTTATAATTAATTCACATGAATGACTATATATTTTTTTGACAATATATGACATGTCTTCAATTTTAGTATGAAATGTACGATTGTAATTTTGTTATAAAAATGTATTATTAATCACAATAAAAATGTATTGTTGGTAATTTTTTTTATCAGGTCATCCCATAAGTTCTGTCCAAATTTTGAATAAAGAAAACAAGTGACTAAATGTTACATTTAATTACAGATTCAATCAACAATGTATTTTCCCTGATTATCTATGACTTCCTTCGATCTATTAACAAGCTTACTCATTCCATTACTGTAAAATTCTTTTGGTTTTGATTCGAAGAACTCACAAATGTCAGTTTTAACCTCTTCCTGTGTTACAAAAGCTGTTTCTTCCAAATGATTCTGTAAGCTACGAAACAAATGGTAGACTGAAGGAGCAAGATCAGGAGAATAAGGTGGATGAGGAATTTTCTCCCAACCAAGTTCTTTGATCTTTTGTGATGTGATTCTTGCTGTGTGGGGTCGCGCATTGTCCTGATGAAACATCACCCCTTTTTGATTCACTAGAGCAGGTCTTTTTTTCTTCAAAGCTTGGTTCAAACGCTCTAATTGCTGACAGTATATTTGAGCATTAATTGTTGCATTAGGTGGTAAGAATTCAAAGTGGATTATTCCTTGGTGATCCCACCAGATTGAAAGAAGAACCTTTTGCCCATGAAGTTCCTTCCTCGGCTGTGGCTGGGGTCCTTCCCCTTTACCAAGCCACTGTCTACGACGCTTAACATTTCGATAAAAGATCCATTTTTCATCACTAGTCACAAGTCTATCCAAAAAAGGTGAAACAAGTTGGCGAGAATGGAGAGAAGAGCAAATATCAACTCGGGATTTGAGGTTGTTTTCAGACAATTCATGAGGCATCCATTTTCCAAGTTTAGGAACTTTTCCAAGTTGTTGAAGATGACGATGAACAGTTGTATGGTTTGAACTGAGAACCACTGCCAATTCTTCAACTGATAAAGCAGGATTTTCTTCAAGGGCTGCTTCAAGAAGCTTTTCATCAAACTCAACTGGACATCCGGTTCGATCTTCATCATCAAGGGTGAAATCTCCACCTCTGAATTTTGCAAACCATCTTCTGCAAGTTCTTTCATTCACACATTCCTCTCCATGAACTGAGTGAATGTTTCTAGCCGCTTCAGCTGCTGAGTTTCCTTTCTTGAACTCATAAAGCATTATGTGCCTCAAATGATTCTTGGGTACTTCCATGTTAGCAGGGTTTTAATCAAACAAAATTTAATTTTATTGTTCTCTGAAACATAAAAATAATGTTCAGCTCCATTAGACATTATAAAATACTCTTTAAATTTTGTTCATTTTAACAAAAAGTTAAAATTCGTACAGAACTTATGGGATGACCTGATATATCAAAATTTATTACTGGTATTTTTACTATCAAAATGTATTTTTATACTTTCCTAGTGTTTTGATTTTTGCTTGGGAGACCCTAACAGATCAAAGTGGATCTAGGAACGACAGCAAAAGAGGTGATTGCATGCTCCTGAAAACCTCCAATCTCCTGATCAGTGGTCTTGCTGCCAGAGGAAGTTTATTGTCATATCCATGACTTACTTGGTAGAAAGATAATATAAACAAAACTCAAATATCTTAATCTGTTACAGAATTGGGTAGGGATTAGTAAATGTTGGATTTTTTTTTAAATAGCTACATTATGCTACACAAAGCACAAATTGTATTTAAGTGAGAGTTTACTAGTGCAGATACAACACACATATAATCCTGGACAGAATAAACTATAAATACAAGAGATAAAAGTAGCTACTTAGAAACTTGTCATGAATGGAGTTGCATTCTATAGTCAGTTCTTTTACTTGCAGTTATTATTCTCAATAGAACAATCTTAACAGTTCATTTTGTGAAACTGTAATAAGTTTGAAAATATAATGGTACAATTGACTGAATATTCTTACAAAATATTGTTGTCTGTTTTAATTCCTTTAAAAATGATTAAGAACATAAGAATAACATATGGTAATTATAATGAAAACTGTACCTCCAAGGCTTCAGCAGGAGTAATGTTCTGGAAAAGTCTTTCTTGAAGTTTGGTGACACTTCTGTGAAAGTCAAACCATTCTTTCTCATTCATTGCTGGTGTTCTAAGAGATGAAATATATACCACAACCTTTAAAACTTATGCAAAAATTATATTCCTGACAAGTATGTATTATGCTATTTTTTCTGTAAGTAAAATATTAACTGAAATAACATATTAATCAATGAAAACTCACTTTTCAACTAGACAATAAACTAATAAAATGCACTTACCGTCTACCAGCAGAACGTGTTAACTTCACAAGTAAATTCTTTGTGGATTCTATATTTTTCTATGCAGTTAGAAAAAAAAAAGAAAAAGAAAAAATTATTTCATATAATTTTATATTTTTTTCAATAATTACAGCAAATGAAATATGGATATTAGGCGATTTAAAAATTTATATACAAAGTATGTAGAAATAGTTAAAAATTTAAATGTGGTCTCTAACAATTTGAAAGTAAATTTGACACATTTAAAACAAAACACTTTGAAAAAGGATGCATTCCTAACAAATTCATATTTAAATGATAACAGAAATGCATTAATGTAAACCTCACTGTAAAAAATTCTCTTTGTAAAATAAATGGAGGAACTGAATATGAAACTAAATATGAAACATTTAAATATTTTATTAAATTTTAGAATATAAAAAAAAACAATAAGAAACATCTATACAAAAAATGTCTTTAAATACAATAAGTAAACAAATGCTACTTTAAATAAAACTTATCTCAAAGTTTAGTCTTAAACCCATACATCGCAAAGTTTGAATGTAAACCCTATAATCTTTTAAATTCTTAATTACTATCAACATTGAAGGAAAATCTTTCTTTACTCCCCAAATATACATATTTGAAAAGTTATTTTTATCAAGAAAACAAAAATAATCTTTCTTGTTTTTGTTAAATTATGCTCATTCCATTTTTTATTTTTTTTTACTATTATCAAGTTTTTGAGATTCTGACTTTGGAGATGTATAATAGGATAAAGAGTGAGACTTATATGAAAGTGGGAACAATCAAGAGCATCTCAAGTAGATTATCCTAGACTGGAAAACAGAAGAGAGCTTTTTAAGAAAGATAATTTTCTTCAGTGCATCTAGAGAAGTGATAAGGTATAAAAAATCAACTTAGAAAATTATTGTTATTCAATAAATGATGCTAGTGTTTGGAAACAGTTGGGTTTTAACTTAGAAATAACTAGGAAAAACTCATTCTTACTTTCCAGCTTCTGTAGATCCTATCTTTAAGAACTCTGACTCCTTGAATTATCATCCTATTAGTCTTTTACCAATAGTACTAGAGGCACTAATCAACTCTGGATTGGTTATGTATCTCACTTCATGCAGCTTTCGTTTAGCATGTCCTGACAAGGCAGTAGCAATAAAGAGGATTTTCTAGTTAAGTACATTAATGTTGATTGCATGAGAAAAACTAACAGGGGGGTAATATGAATTACATCTACTATTGCTGGCTGACCTTTGAAAATGGAGTTGAGCACAGGGTCAGCAGTTTCAATAGTACCACTGAGAATTTACGAGAAAAACTTCTCTCATTTGCCACTCAAGTGTGCACTTACAGGGGATAGCAGCTATACCCAAGGGATAAAATTTGGGTCTTGGTGAAATATCAGGGGACACAGGTGGACAACTTGGACTTGTATGTTGTGGATTCAGAAGATCCAACAGTCTTTGGCAGAGAGTAGCTCTGCTATATAAAATCAAACTGGCAAGAGATACAGGTGATACAGTCAACACCATGAAAAGAGACAATCCAAATCAAGCTAAGATACCTCTGCACAAAGTATAGTAAAGTTTTTGCTGAGGAATTGAGGACCATAAAAGGTGTTAATGCTAAGCTAACTTTAAAAGACAACATCAAACCAGTATTCCTAAAGTCCCAGTCAGTACCATATGTGTTGTGCACAGTAGTAGAAGCAGAGTTAGAGAATTGTAAAAGACAGGAATCCTGACAAAAGTAACAACAAGCAAGTGGGATTCCCCAATCGTGCCTATAGTAAAAAAGTTAGGAACCATGTGGATTTGCAGAAAGTATAAAGCCACTGTGAACCCATGTCTGAGAGTAGACCAATACCCCTTGCCAAAAATTGAAGATATATTCGCAAAATTGGCAAGTAGTAAACAGTTTACAAAGATTGACTTGTGGTAGGCATACCTGCAAATGGAAATGCAGGAATTATCCAAGCAGTATTTAACCCTGAACACACACAAGGGGCATACCAGCAAAACCACTTACCATTTGATATTGCATCAAGCCGAGCAATATGACAGTGCACAATGGACCAGATACTAGCAGATATGCCCAAAACAGAGTGCATAATTGACAACATGATCCTCACAGGGACAGATGATGAAGAACACCTACACAATGTAGAATCAGTGCTGAAGCGACTAAAAGAATATAATGTAAAGGCCTGCTTAAATAAATATAAATTCTTCATGGACAGGATTACCTATTGCAGACATGAGTTCTCTGCGCTTGCTCTAACAAATGTCTCCTGACAAAAAACGGGCCATTCAAGAAGCACCATGACCCAACAACATACAACAGCTACAATTTGTTTCCTGGAAATGATAAATTACTGTCACCAGTTCTTGCACCCACTACATCAGTTGTTACAGAAAGACACAATATGAAAAAGCATTCCTACATGCTAAGGAATTGGTCACATCAAATAGGGTACATACATATTATGACCCCAGAAAACCAATTCAAGTAGCAGGTGGTACATCTCTCTATGGGGTTGAAGCTGTGCTATCTCACAAAATGGAGGATGGTACTGAATGGCCCATAGCTTTTGCATCAAGGTCACTCACTAAACCATAGCATAATTACTCTCAGATTGACAAAGAGGCATTGGCTCTTGTTTGGAGGGTAAAATGCTTCCATCATTACGTATATGGACAAAATTTTACCACAAAGCCCTGATCTCTATCTTGCATCCACAAAAGGGAATACCTGTAATGACAACAGAACAGCTATAGAATTTTCCTCTCAGGATACAACTATGATATTTTACATAATATCATAGAGGAAACTACATTCCAATGCAGATGGATTATCCAAGTTGACACTTGAAGGCAAACAATGGACAAAGAGGAGATGGACACTTCCATCTTGTTTCATCTTTCACAACTGGAGTAGCTACCTGTTACATGTGGCAAAATCAGGACAGCAATAAGATGTGATCCAACCCATTCACTTGTCCTGGAGAAAGTGATGAAGGGATGAGGATAAAGGATGTCAACCTTAATTCCCAAAAAGGTATGAATTATCAACCTCACAAGAGATACTAACCTGGGGAATGAGAGTAACAATCCCCTCAGCTCTATGAAAATGGGTACTGAAGATACATGAGGGACACCTGGGAATAATGAAAATGAAGGCTTTGGCTCAAAGCTATGTGTGTGGTGGCTCTCAATCAACAAAGATGTCGAACTATTGACCAAGGAATGTGAAGGGTGCCAAACAAATTTAAATATGCCCCAGTGTGCCTATTTACATCCTTGGAAATGGCTAAGTTCACAATGGCAATGCATCCATGTAGATTTTGCTGGGCCATTTCAAGGACTCTATTTTTCATCATGCTCACTCACAATTGTCTGAGGCATCTATTATAAAGAGCATTATGGCCACACACACAATACAGCTGATGCAAGAAATAATTGCTCACCATGGAATACCAATGCACTGGTCTCAGACAATGGTCCCCAGGGTTTTTATTTTGTTTTGAGCTCTCATGTAGACTGAGGAGCACTTTGGGCTGCCTTGTTGTCCAAGGTGGGATTTTAGGTATGGTGGACGTGCAAATAAATATTATGGGTATTTTACTAACTTCTGTGTTCTCTTCTATTTGCAAACCAAAGGTTTTTATTGCTTTCTTTTTCATATTGAAAGGGTTCAGTTCAACATTCCAACTACCTGAAGAAGGCCAGAGTGTACAACGGCCAAAACATAATAAATATGACGACAAAGATGAGGACAATAGTCCGAATAATGTAAATAATGTAAGGTACCATCATTTAGTCTATTATTTACACTAATTGTAGGACTATTATTATAGGTCTGAATGTAATATTACTATTTTCTTTCAGCATTTTTTCTTGTAAGTATATTATATTTGGATTGCTTTCCATTATAAGTTTCTGAATTTCTTCTGTTCCACTGAATAATATTTGTTTTAAATTTCATTTTATTTTGGTGTTTTGTTTAGTAGATGAAGAGTCTATATCAGTTTCCATTTTTTCAAAATTTTCAAATCTGTCCTTCATTTTAATTTGATGGTTTTGTGTTGGCTTTTGTTTTTCTTCTTTTCCTCTTGTTCTTGATGTTGTTTGATATGTTTTTTTGTGAGTTTGGCATTTCATCTTTTTTGTTAAGTCTTTGGGGGATAATATTTGATTTGGTCATGGTGATTGTTTCTGTGTTGGCTATATTGGTTTTAGGATTTTAATCAAACTCTGTAATTCACTTATTAGAGTTGTTAACTCTTCTTTCATTTTTTCCTGTATGAGTTTCCTAGTTGTCATTTGTATTAATTTTTGTGACTTTTGCATAAGTTGGTGATTTGGAAGTAGTCTCTATAATTTTCTTTGCTTCTGAAATGTTAATATTTTGTGTGATTTTGGTTTTTATAATTTCTTTTTCCTTCTCCCATGTCTTGCACTCTCTTGAGTCCACCCTATGGTCTCCATTGTAGTTGATGCATTTTAGATTGTCCTTGCATGTTAATTCTTCATGTTCTGGTTTGGATATTCCACATTTGTTTTCCTTGTACAAAATTCTTTTAAATGTTCATATCTCTGACAATTATGACACCTTCTAGAACTCGGAATGTATTTATCGACCTTGGCTATGAAATAACCAATTTTTATTTCTACTGGCAGTATTGGTTTGTTAAATGTTAGGACATATGTATTTGTGTTTATTATTTGATCTTGTTTGTTTTATGCTTAATCTTTGTACATATATTACATTTTGTTTTATATAGTTCACTTTTTATTTCCGCTATGGTGCAGAGATTTAGTTCTTTATTTTGTACCACTCCTTTGGAGGTGTTTAAGCAATCATGTGGATACAAAATTAATCTTCTGTTGATGAAACTTTGTCATTTTTAAAAGTATTTTGTCATTTTTTACTTATTACTTCTATAAGGATAGTTCTATTTTTTAAATTTTTGACTGATTTGGTATTTATTATGGATGAAATGAACTTCTGAATTATAAAGGTAGACAATTTGGTCAAGGGAGTCTCCTCTTTAGATTCCAGTACTAAAAATTTAGAGATGTGTTCTGCTTGATCAGGTGCTGAATCAGATTCAGAGTAGGGATATTTTGCTTAGGTTTTTATTTTTTTTGTATTCATAAAATTATAGTACCATTTTCATTGAATGTGCTCCTCCATCTACCTTGGAATCCTTGAAGGGGAAATGCCAAGGGGGAAACCCATTTACCTTGGCAGATCAGGGTTACAAATTCAGGGTACTCACATCAGAGAAAGAAACAAAATTTCTAAGTTTTTGTACCCAAGATTACTATTTACTTTGGGTAATATAAAAATACTGGTCCCTCCCCAGCATGATTGACCCTACAGCCACTACCTTCTGATTCAGGTTTTTGAAAAATAACTTTTACAAAAACCCAAATGAGGGCTTGTCATGACCAGTCAATTAATTGGATCAGACCTCTCCAACTGCACATCTAGCCCAAGTAAGGGCCAAAGTGATGTGTTGGAATTCAAGAGTATATCAACCCATCTCCTAAAACCCTGAGGCATCACATGTTGCTATCCATGGCAAACAGGTAGCCTCACCTGAGGAGGTGGGAAGTATTACATCTCTGTAGAGGTGCAGTTAGTGCATTCTGCAGCCCCAGCTGACAGAGCACCTTGGTAAGAGAGTTGTGAAAAGTAAACAGGCAGCAGAGATACTTATTATGGTTGATACTGTCATTTCTCTTCCACTCTTCTATATAAACCAGATGCTTGACGACCCAAAGCAGAATGTGAAACCTTGTCACTGCACATCATGGCTCGATGCATGTTTTTGGTATTAAGCGAAATAAAATGAACTAAATATTGGCCAGTAAAAATGATTCCTGCTAAAAGATACAAACTGTGTTTTAGAGCCGATATAATTGATATAAATTCCCCGATTCAACACTGCAAAAGTCAGAGACCCGGCTGAGATGTTGACACGCAGAGGTTGTCCGAGAAAGCGGCAGGCACACTGAACATGATGCTATCAATTTCAACTTTCAACGCTGACGTCTTCACAGAACATCAGCCGACAGCCACCAGCATTCTTTCTCCTTCTCTATACGTGAATAAAATATACATTTATTTACCCAAAATCTGATGTATTCCTTTTCTTTGAATTAACATTTGCTGAGGTGAAGAAGCAATAAACCTCTACAGCAGTAACAACAGTGACAAGTTCTGTCTTCCAGATTACCCATTCTTTGCTTATGCAAAGTGGTAAAAACGACAAATTAATTTTTTACATTAAAAAATATATGTAAAATGCTGACAGAGCACAATATTTTTATGGAATGCATCAAGATTTGAGAACTTCTTCCAGTTTATAAATAGTAGAAATAATTACCTGTGAATCTTTGATAGTATAAATAGTTTGTTGTAAACCATACTCATTAAATATTTGTGCTGCCCTGGAGAGAGAAAAGAACAAATTAAAGGTAGACAGCTACATTAAAAGAATTATATAAAGAAAAGATCTAATCAGAAGTGTCAGAAGGAAATATGTAAAGACATTTTAAGCCAATGAAAAATTTTGCTTTAATAAATGCTTTGTAAATGTCAAATCAAATAGAAAACTGTCACAAATAAACGAATAAACTAGAATAAAAACTTTCTGAAATTGAAAAGCCATTAAAATATATGCATAAAAATATAATAAAAATATAAATCAGTTACTCTCAAAGACATATTTGCTATAAGAAATTAACTCACCAAATGTGGCTTTCTAAATTTTCTCTCTGTCTCTGCAATTCTTGTGTATATGATCCTGCACTACAAAACAAACACATACTGTAATATACAAATTGAATTTTTACATCTACTAATAAACAAAATAAACTAAAAGAAGGCATATATACAGAATATAAACACTCTTCTTAACCACTGAATATATATATTGTATGTAATTTTACAAACTGCTTTTTCAATAGTGTAATTTTTATTAATTCTATATTATGGATTATTTTAGATAAAAATAGATTATGGTTACAAAATTTCTTACAAAGAAATTAAATAAATATGACAGAGCACATTAATTTATCAATAAAAGGTAGAAATGCAAATTGTAAATGTACACAAAAACTGAGCAGACTTCTCAAAACCTATGTGGTGTGCTGGGAAGTGTCATCACAAATATTGATTCATAGTGTTATTAGGGATTTCAGACATCTAAATCTCTACCAGGAGATGCAAGCAGGAGCAATCACATCTCAGCCAGCTTTCTAGCCTTTGTTATGTGAAACACAAAATTTGACTTTTATGTTGTTGAATTTTCCCTGCCAATTTTCTGGGTGGGTAAGTTACTTGGTCTTTTGTTGTGACTTCTTGTTAAAATATCATTATTTAATATACCCAATTATTCCTACTTCCATTGTAATCTGTTTATACATTACATCCAATTTTATTCAATACGTACAAAAAAGTAAATAAAATTTTAGCAAGAAATTAAATTACAAATATTAATCCCAAAGTACTGCAAGTCTTTTGTTTACATGCTGTACAATATACATGTACAAAATGTTTCAAAAGTCTACACCCCTATTCCACATTGGAAAAAAAAATGCATGTTATTAATACATCATTCTTAACAGAGACAAATTCTGTATCAGAAATTGAGTTTATTTTTAAAAATTACTTTTATTCAAACAATGCATTTGGCCTCTACCTGATCTATCTAAATCAAGTATTTAGTGAGAAAAATTGTCCAAATAAATTAATTTTTTGTGTTTTAAAAACAAATCTATTTATTTCATTTGCTACATGCATTCATTTTTATTTGTGTGTGGTTATGGTTATGAAAACTCAGAGATGCTTCTGACAAAAAGAGGGTGGGTGGCTGGCTGCCTACACAAGTCAGCAAAAAGTGCAAGAATACTGTCGGAGTTACCTCTGTGTGATACTGGGGCGCTCTGGGGTCCGCTACAATACCACTCCAGTAAGTACCTGACTCCTGCTGCTATCCTCTACCTTTACAAAAGCCAGATCAAGCCAAAAATGGAGTACCACTGCTATATATGAGCAAGAGCTTCCCAGTCTTCACTTCCCAGTCTAAAATTTCTTCTGTGTCCTTGTGGATGACAAATCACTTTCCAGCCTGCAATCCCTTACTCACAGATGAAACATCGCAAGTCTCTTGTTACATACATTATTTACATGGTATTTATATTATTTACCTGGTATTGAATTCACAACTCTTTGAATCTTCATTGCCATATTCACAACATTTCGGCCGTTGTACACACCAGGCTTTTTCAGGTAATTGGAATTTCGAACTGAACACTTTATTTCATCCACCGGGGTAGTTTGCTCTAGTTCCACATGCCATGCCTCTTCTGGATGTCTCAGTTATTTTCCCTTTAACTCAACTCTCCAAGTTTGGTTCACCACTGCTGTGAACTCACAACTCTTTTAAAGTCACTGGATCTAACCAACATTCAATAACAGGCCATAGCAGTGGTGAACCAAACTTGGAAAGCTAAGTTAAAGGGAAAATAACTGAGACACCTGGAAGAGGCATGTCATGTGGAACTAGAACACTCTACCCCAGTGGACAAAATAAAGGGTTTGGTTTGAAATTCCAATCACCTGAAGAAGGCCGAAATGTACAATGGCTGAAACGTTGTCGATATGGCAATGAAGATGAGGATAACAGTCCAAATAATGTAAATAATCATAATACCTCATCCCAGAGATATAAACAGATATATCTTGTTACACTATCACTATTTCCATGGAAAGCTTTCAGATGAACTACATTCCTTAGTTCCACCAGTTATAACCTTCACCTGCCATGCCACACTAGTTCCTTGCATGTTCCATTAGTAAGCTGTAAGTTCTGCTTGAAACATTTCTTCTCACAAACCACTGGTTTGTGGAAACAACAAGGATGCTTCCATGATCTCTGCAATCTTAACCACTTCTTCTGCACTTGTATTGCCCACTCTGATATTCTGTGTTGTATCCTTAAAAAGTTTATAAAAAGACAAAGGTGGTACTCAAGTGAAGGAACAGCAACATGTGCGTAGATGAAAGAAGAGAGATTTATTGTAAAAGAGAATACACTATTGAAAGACAGGGAATCAGGTGGCAGGCTAGTAATTCCTGAAACAAGCCCTCAGGTATATATCCTGTGCTCACTATATATAGCTACTGATATAGTCAGTCTACATAGGCGATAGGGAGTGTGGGACATTCCATTACAACATTCTGATATGGCATTTCTTATTCCAGTGTCACTAAACAAGCCACACTGTTCTTGTCCTTTTTGCAGTCTATGAATCTTTCAAGGTCTTCTGGTATGTTGTCACTATCCTCTATTTATTATTTCTGTAATTTTGTCAATCCCAAAATTATCTATTAAAAAAAAATGTATCTATGAACACAAAATACATTAGTTATACCTAGAAACAGATTCAACCACAACTTTGATCTAAAGAATACCACACTTATTAAAAGAGAAAGTAACTTACTTTGAGAGTGTCTCTATCAAATCTTATCAAAATATAAATCTATCCCCAGCATTTTTTCAAATTCCTCCTTTCCCAAGTCAACATAAATGACTATAAAAATGTTAAAAAATTAAAAGAAAACAGTTAAATTCATAAACTCCTGTTATTTAAAATATACAATACTTAAATTAATCCTAAACTAAAATAATTTAAATATTGATCGCATAAAAAAAATTCAATATCATTTACTCACTTTCATTTATTAAACATTAAATTACTTTACTTCATAATTTACCTAGACTTTTCAGCTAACCTAATGAATATTTATGAGCATCTCTTTTGTTTTATAAATACTTGTCACAAAATAAAACTTTTGCCTTGATAAAAGACATTTGCTTTGATAAAGTCCATGAAAAGAACAAAACATGTTGGTTAAGATAAGTTTTCCTTTTGTCTTTATATATATATATATATATATATATATATATATATATATATATATATATATATATATAAAGGATTAATAGATTTATTTGTAATCCAACATTTTTATTACTTCAAGCATTATTATAGTGGATACTTCATATTTGAAATAAACACAATTTTATTTATTAAACTGTATTATGTCTATCAGCCTGCACATTCAAGAAATCTTGTTAAAGATAACGCATTCCCAGAAGGAATCAAACCTGCATCCCCTTTTGTAGTGAAAACCACCATTTAATTCAGCATGCTTTACTGCTCAACCACAAAGAATGTCAAAACAAGCAAGGTTTTATTTTCTCTTTACTCAAATTATTTTCCTGAAAGCTTCATATCTATTCAATCAAGTCATATCCTAAACAAAGTAATTTCTGAAGCATTAATGGATTTATTTTTAATCTGACATTTTTATTGCTTTAAAGGGGAATACAAGTTCAATTCATATCGATTTTTCAAATGCAGGCTGATAGGCATAATTCACAATAATGGGGAGTCTATTTCAAATACAAAGTAACCACTATAATTATGTTTGAAGTAATATATAATTTGCTCTTAAATCTGTCAACATACATCACTTTGAAGGTTGAGTTATCCTGGTACAAATTTTGTTTGTATTTGAGTGACATGTTTATTTTTGCTATAATGAAAATAACTAAAATTTTATTTAGTTTTATCTTAATGCTAGAATCAATAAACAAAAATGTGCTAATTTTAACAATTTGCTTTTGCAAATTGCTCACTGATGTGATAGCTGTAACAACATGATCAAAAGTAATCTTTTTGAATGAAGTTATATACTCCCAATGCCATTTGAAAACCAACCAGAAAAAGCTTTTTGACCAATGACATGGCAAAATTTTAGTTTCCTTGCAAACAAGTAATATTCCAAAGTACTCAAATATTCTTTAATTTCTACTTTTCTGTGAATGTGTTTGTTTTTCTTAAGTGCTATATAGAAAAAACTCATCTTACCCAGGAATTTTTAAAGGCAAGCATTTCATAATATTTCCAGCAATGTCCACTTGGTTATCCCTGAAATATTTAAATTATGAAAATTTTTCATGATATTTTATGTTAGCAAGATTATCAAAGCTTTGTAGTTGATAAATATCTTCAATCACCTTTACAACTACTCAGAAAAAGTGATCATACAAAATAATTAATTTTTATTATTTACATATTTCTAAAGATATTTTAAATGTTTAACAGTTACCAATATCAATATAGTCATGTCAATGATTCCTAGAATTTTAAATTATGACTGATTTGTTTTAAAATGCAGCTATGTTGTGTTATATAAACCCAGTTAAGTCTCATATGTTTTAGAGAAATATATATACATTTTATCTTTATTTTTAGAAATATTGTCAACTATTATTAAGTTTTAATTTTGTCCAGTAATTTTCTTTCATCTTAATTTTTTAGTTGCTTTTTATTGCAACCTTACTCAAGACATAAACTAGAAAAATGTACACAGAAGATTAAAATAAAAGAAAACTACTAGTCAAAATTAACTAATTCTTTCCTATCCTTATTAAAACCAAATTTATGAAGAAGCATTCTATTCATAAATTTAAGTAATAAATCAATTTTTTTACTATAGATTTATTAACTTATTCCTTATGTACATTTTTTTCACTTTCTTCAAATTGTTACTATCAAAAAATAATTTATTAATATCAACTTAAGTTGTTACTAATACAAGATCTTAGGTTTTAAAACTATCCAGGAATTTGCATTTCAATAATATTACTTACAAATAAATACATTTCAAAATATAAGCATACTGTTTAATCAAATAATAAATAAAATTTTTAGATATAAGTGTCAGCAAAATATTGTTCTATTTTATTATAATGCATAGAAATAATCTATAGAAAAATTGATATTATTTCTGCCAAGATGCTTCCACAAGAACATTAAATTGCTTTTCTTTTGTATTACATTTCAGATACACAATTTACAAACAATACTTTATAGATTCTCTTATATATCTTTAAAAAAAGTAAAACCATTCACAATAATCACAAACAAAAAATCTAAAAGTAGCAAAAGGCTAAACTGACCGTTCACAGATGTAAATAACATCAATAGCCATTTGTATAAGATCAAGTGGATTGGCAATCACAGGTGTGGACAGCTGAAAGAAAAAGGATATCTATTATATATATGTGAATATATGTTTGCTTATCTATACAATTCAATATAGACTTATAAATGAGAAAATAGGTTTATTAAAACATTTATTCAGAATGACATAAATACCCTGGATTTATTTTCAAGGTCATCTAAGGTCACAAAATAAAATTAAAAAATGGTGAAAATTAGAATTTTCATCAAAAAATGATGAAAACATAATGAGAAATCAATTTCCAAAAAAAATACATATTTCCAGAAACTATAAATGATGAAAGCATCTCTTACATAAAAGAGCAATGATTCATGAACCATGTAAACTTTAAAATCTTCATGCATATGAAAAATAGTAAAAAGGTGAAAAACTATTCTAAGCAACTGATTAAGAGAGGCTTAAATTAATTGGTCAGGATTGAAGCCTTTAACTGACAATATTTTCCTGAAACTTTCAGCTGATCATATTTCAACAAAAATCAAGCTTCTTGGAATTGTGTTTCATAAAAAAAAACAAATATTTTATCTGAAAGAATTATCATTTACAAACAATTACCAAGAATCTACTTCTTAATTATTTGCCACTTATAAAAATTTCTGGGAAAAAAATTACAATTCTATGCCCATTACCCTTACCAAAAAGTCAATATTTTAATAAGCATGAAGATGTTTAAATATATTTCTTGATTAGCCTTGATTTGAGCCTACTTTTGCAACACTATAAAATTTGAATAATCTAGAAAAAAAGGATTAGGAAGGAAAAACATTTCTTTGATTTATTTTCCTCCAATGAGGTGCAAGGAATTCAAACTCGTCATAATTTGAAATGGTAACAGAGTGATCCTGGTGATCCAAATATAAACAAGGTTCCTAGCTAGTGGAGATTACTGTTCATTCATGTGGTAGCAGTGAAATGATAATCACAATGACAAGAGAACAACAATTTTAAAAATTAACTTTTGCAGCAGAGAATAACCAAAAACAATTTGTTCTGAAGCCTGCTTTAAAAAGACAAAGTCTAAGCTTTCATCATAACACTGTTGCAAAAAGGATTCTTTCCACCTCCTGCACTGACAACATTTTTCATGACTTCTACAATTTGGTTTCAACTTCTTACAGGTCTAAATTTCACAACTTCAACAGAAGTTTCCTTGTGTCTCTTTAAAGACAATTTTATTTTATCAATTGTAAGTCCTAAATTTCATATGAACATTAGCTCTTTATCCAGTTTAATTTTCATTAGGGTAAGAGAATTTTTTTCTCTTGAACCTAATAATCTGACTATTTTTTTTTCTATATTGAATTAAAATTCCAATACTCTTAATCTAGTGGTCAGCAAACTATGTTTCAAAACTGAGTATCCTTCTAATTCATTTATTTATATTTCTTTTATAGAAAGCAAAATCATATTGTCATTATGAAAGAATAATAAATTAAACTTTAGTAATGCATATAGGAGGATTGATATTATATATAGGGTAGTGAATGTAGGACAATCTCCTCATGGATGAAGAAAAGACTTGAAGTAACAGAAATGTGATTCTACAAATGGATGCTGCAAATACCATGAACCAAACATGTGAGCAACAACAAAGTTCTAGAGACAACAAAAACAAAAAGGACATTTATACTTAACATCAAGAAGAGACAGTTGAAATTTCTAAGGCACATAATGAGGAAAGAGGGCTCTGAAAATTTGATACTCACAGGGTAGATTGAAGACAAGAGGGACATGAAAACAACGCATAAACTACCTGGTGAATAGATGACAGAGCAGGTTTTGGGAGAGATGGCTAAAAAAACAAAATTTCTTAAGAGATACAAAGGACAGAAAGTTGAAGAGAGCTATGATTGCCAAAATCCTGAAGGGACACGGCACACAAAAGAGGAATGCTTAAAGTTGTTGAATTTTTAGTAATTTATTATATATGTTGATTAATAACTGGGACTGAAATACAATTCATTTCAGTTCTGTAAATTCAATCAATATATAAACAAATATCTACAAAGTAAATGCCCGGTTGGCTAGGGCTTCAAAATACGCCAACTGCACCTCTGCAGAGAGGTAAGACCCCCACTCCACCCCAACAACGAGGCCACCTGTTTGCCATGGGTGACGACCTGTAGTGTCTGCAGATGGGTTCCTGGTGGTTGAGGGCTTCAGGAGTACTTTTGATTCCCAACACACCACTTTGGCCCTTACTTGGACGAGATGGGCGGTCAGAGAAGCCTAATCCAATCAATCAGCTGGTCATGACAAGCCCTAGTGCCTATAACTATATTAATTCATGGAGTACTTTATCACTAAATACAATACCCAAAATATACACTGGGATAAAATACCCTCTCTATCCAATTTATAGGTGTTAAAGGTGATAGCAGAGGGTCAATTGGTTCAAAGAGATCTAGACTTAGACATGGCTGTGAACATGCCATTTGTACACTTACTTGGGAAGTACAACAAATGATCTAATGGGTGCTCAGTCTCTCTTGAATACGAGTATACTGGTTTGTGTAGCCCTGACTTGTCAAGGCAACTGGGTTTTCTCCTTGACACATCCCAATGTTGGGTTCCGAGGTGGGTGGGGAGCACAGGCAGTGAATCTTAATACACAAAAATTATGAATAACCAAAATAAAAAGCCCAAAAGATGTCTTTCAGACTCTGATTCTGAAAAGAAATTAACAAAATCTTTTGTGCTCATGTCCCTAAAAGAAACTCTGCTAGCAAAACTTTCTTCTTTCTTGATTGAAAAGGTACTATCCAGTAGGATTAATCCTAAAACAGTTAGAAAGTTGAATGATGGCAATTTGCTGGTTGAAGTGGAATATAGGAAAAATGCAGAAAATATAATAAAGATGAAGACCTTTCATAATATCAAAGTTAAAACATACAAGACTGAATATTTATAAGAGAGTCATTAAAAGTAAAGAGTTGTCTCTGGCCACACCTGCCTTAGGAAGTCAAGGGGTCAGCAATTACCAAAGAATCTCAATTAAAAGAAAAAAGGAAACACTTGTAACTTACACATATATCCTTTCTTTTGGCACACCTGAAATAACCCCCAAAATAAAAATAGGATATAATATTGTGCCAGTGGAACTATATATCCCTGCTCCACTAAGATGCTTTCGGTGTCAAAAATTTGGACATCATAGGGATAGCTGCAGGAGTCACCCAATATGTGGAAAATGTGGCCAAAGGGATTCAGACCATTCTGAAGAAGAATGCTATAATGAAATAAGATGTGCTAACTGCCAGAAAAGCCATCCAGCATACTCAAGAACATGCAATTTCTGGAAGAAGGAATGGGAAATTGTCAAAGTAAAATATAAAAGAAACATCTCATTTTCAAAAGCAAGGCAAGTAGTAGAAGGTTACATGAAAGCCTGACAAATATAGAACCCTCATTGAGAAGCTTGTACACTTGGGACAATGAGAAACTGACATAATAAATAAAGAAAAACAAATAGCAAAATGACAGCTCAAACACAAACCACTCCTACCAAAGATACCAAATGTATTAAACAAAAGTCACAGTGATCTCCTATCCATCCACCAAAACCCAGGGAAAAAAGATTGAGAAGCTTATCTCCCAAAAGAACAGAATCAGCCAAGCAAAAACCAGAAATCCACAATGACCAAAGTTCCTACACAAAACTGATTTGACAAACTAGAAAAGATAGAGGTGGAAATGGCTAAAACCTCCAAAAATGAAAACCTAAGAAAAAGAAATTAAAGCTACATAATATAAAGACCAAAAACATTTAAACAGCCATACATAAGATCATTCAATGGAACTGCTGTGGAATAAAAGCAAATATAAATGAACTGCTTCTGCTAATAACAGACCTGTCACCAGCAGTTGTTTGCCTTCAGGAAACATTCCTTAAGCAAGGTGAAAAAGTGAATATAAAATAATACCAGCAATATAACCATACACATGACACTGGGCTTTGTGCATGTGGGAGCACATCTACCCTAGTTAGGAATGATGTACCCCAAACTAAAATAAATTTGACAACTACTTTACTGCTGTTAAAATGACCCTACATAAGCCAATAAACATTTGCTCAGTATATATCCCGTCTAATGAATAAGCTGAAATTCATTAAATTGTAAGGCAACTCCCTGCACCCTTTATAATACTAGAGGACTTTAACTGCCACAGCACCATAAAGATCTGTAAAGAAACAAACCAAAATGAAGGCCTTTACAAACAATTATAAAAAACAATAATTTATGTATTTATAATGATAAAACTCCGACTAACATAAATCCATTTACTAGCAATAGATTTATCCATATGTGATCAATCAATATGTGCAGATTTCTCTTGGAAGGTTCTAGCAGATGCATGTAGTAGTGATCACTTGCCAATTATTCTGCAAAATTTAAAATATAATGATAAAAATCCTCTCCATTGGAAATTAGGCAAGGCGAACTGGGACAAATTTAAAAAACCGATGTTCTGATAAACTAGGTAAATGCGTCAAAGACTTAGAATAGTTTTCGGAAATCCTTATATTTATAGCAAAGGAATGCATTCCAAAAAGTTCAGTACAAAAAAATGTAACAGACCTTGGTTCAATGATGAGTGTAAGGAAGAAGAAGAGCTTTGAGAGATTTCAACAAACAGCTTTCAACTTCTAATGTGTTACAATTTTAACAAAAGCACAGAAAATAATTAAATAAAGCAAAAAGAATGTTGGAAAAATTATGTCAGCAGACTTAATTCTGCCACAAAAACAAAATCTGTATAAAATATAAGGAAAATAGCTGGTAAACATCATTCTAACACTATAAAACATCTCTCGATAAATAGCCAGCAAAAAGGATACTGCTAATCAATTAGCCAAAACAATCTCCAAAAACTCATCTGCCAAGAATGGTAGCCAATAATTTCTGATTCTCAAACAAAAAATGGAAAAATAAAAATTAAACCTTAAATCAAATAATACTGAGAGCTATAATCTACTATTCACTATAGAGGAACTAAATGAATCTTTAAAGAAAGCCCACAATGCAGCTGTGGAACCAGATGATATCCACTATCAATTCATAAAACGGTTGCCCAACAAATCATTACAACTGTTACTAAATTTGTATAACAACATATTGACAAGTGTTAACTTCCCAGATATGTAGAGACAGTCATTCATCATCCCTATTCCAAAACCTGAAAAGGATTTCATGGACACTGAAAACTATGGGCCAATAGCACTAATGAGCTGCCTATGTAAAACTATGGAGAGAATGGTCAACAACAGGTTGACTTGGTACCTGGAAAATAATGGCCTAATCAGTGATTACCAATGTGTTTTTAGGAAAAAAAATAAGTAACATGTATCACTTAGTATGCCTTGAAACCTTTGTAAGGAAAGCCTTCATTAAGAAAGAACATCTCATGGCAGTATTTTTTTACTTAGAAAAGGCACACGACACAACATGGAAAGCTGGTATCTTGAAAGATCTGCATGAACTGGGCCTAAAAGGAAGGCTGATCCAATTCATAGGGAATTTCCTGAAAGACCAGAGGTTTCAAGTCCATATAGGAAATACATTATTGGAACAGCAAAGTCAAGAAGAAGGGGTTCCACAAGGAAGCAGTTATTCGGTGATGCTATGTTGCATAAAAATTAACTTCCAACCCTAAAACCCTAAGCCCAGGAGTGAGAAGCTCTCTATGTTGATGATTTTCTAATTATGTACAGATCTTGACATATGAATACCATTGAAAGACAACTCCAGCAATGTCTCAATAAGATACACAAATGGGCCACTGAAAATGGGTTTATGTTTTCCAAAACAAAAACCAAATGCCTACATTTCTGCAAATTAAGAAAATTGCACAATGACCCATGTTTAAGATTAGATGAAGCAGAAATCCCAGTAGTGGAACAACACAAGTTTCTAAGCATTATCTTTGATAAAAAATTAATGTTCAATCCTCATTATTTTAAAACAAAATGTAACAAAGTCCTACAACTTTTGCATGTAGTGGCCCATTCTGAATGGGGAGTAGATCGACTGACATTGATCAAATTATACAGATCACTACATCACTCAAAACTGGATAATGCTAGTTTCATATATGGGGTGGCCAGAAAGTTGTACCTAAAAATTCTCAATGCAACTTATCATCAAGGCTTCAGGTTAGTACTCGGGGCTTTTAGAAAATCCTCAGTGGAGAGCTTATACACAGAAGCTAATGAAACACCTCCACATTTACAGCATTAAACTGGCACTACAGTACTATGTCAAAATAATATCATTCCCAACTAACCCAACTTAGTGTTCTGGTCTAAAACCTAGTCAGCAGTCGCTGGTCATTCAATCCACAACTTTCCTACCACATTGTGATTTTTTTCTCAGGGCAACCTTGATTGAGTCTCACAGGAACTAGATATATCAAATCACCACGGTGCTGGTCACACAAATGAAAATAATTATTCCTGTAGACAAAAATGACAACGGGAACTTATTGGTTAAATTCAACAATTTTATATAAATTTAGAATACCCTTCCCACATGAACTTATTTTGACTTTACTGGAAACAATCTACCTGTAAGTTGGGTAAGTTTTGGTAGTAAAGTACTTGTTGGCACTTGTTCTCCAGTCTTGTAATTTTCAGCAGTGAAGCAATTGTTTTTTTCAATTGTTTGTTTGTTGCAGTCTGGGTCTAGGTTTGGGTCCCAACTGTTTGTCTCTCTTGCCTCAGCTCCAACTGCAACCACTGTTCAACTCTACAAAACCCCACAAGCATCTTGCTTTTATGGATCCTAGCTCGAAACAGGAGTAGGGTGAAGTTTTCAGAGTTTTCTTGCAAGGTATTATGATTTCCAAATTTGGGAATTACCCCGTCCCACTTCCTCAGAGCTATATCTCTCACAAGTACTTTGGTCAGGCAGAGACAACTCTATCTTTCACCTGAGACCATTACTTCAGGCCTCCTTATATCTTTTACTTCCATTGAACTGTTGCTTACACCACCACCTGAATTAGTGGAGTTAACTCTTTCTCCACTTAACCTTCCAAGCTTCATTTCGGTGGTCATCTGTCTTTTTTTGACTGCCAACAATTTCACATCTGCAATTTTTATCATTTGGAAAATCTTTAAAATATTTGTCTTTTTTCAGTGAAAGTGAAAATTTTATTTATGCATACTTTTTGCCTTTTTAGGACTGCCAACAATTTCACATCTGCTATATTTATCGGTTGGGAAAATCTTTAAAATTCATTTTTATTTCCACAGCATGACCTCTTTTGGCACTGGGCAGATGCATAATTCATAATTCATTTTTCTTTAACTATTTTCAGTCCGCACTGTCCTTAAAATAATTGAAGTATATTTCCCAGGGCCTATCCAAAATCCCATCATCTATTGACATCTCTCCCTGACTGGTCATTAATCAAGTCCTTAAGTTATCTTTGGGTTTTTATCTTAAGAAATCCCAAATAATTCCATATACTTTTCAACTCTGGCCATAAGGAAATTATCCAAATGGCCATCATAAAAAGAAATATAATCATTCACTTTTTTATATTGGCTTTTCCAGGAAGAAAAAAAATTAGACTTTTTTCTTTCAGAATAAAAAAAATATTTTTGGTATATCTATCATTCTATCCTTTAACTCTTCCAGCTTATATTTTTTTTCTCACATTTAAGCTTTTTTCACCAGGCCACTTTGTCACAACAGTACATTTGAACCAAATTATTGTAAAAAGATAATGCTATACAACCCTACGGACTCAGGATGAAATCCATTGCTGAAGAGTGAGGTACACACACTCAAATATACAAGAAATGACTGCAGCCAGTTAAAGTTCTGCTAGAATTAGATAATCTCCTCAAACAAAAAATGCACACACTCACATTGCAGGATAAGTTTCAGGACATATTGGCAAACTTCCCTAACCATACACCCATCTATACAGATGGGTCAAAATGTACAGACAAGATAGGTTGTGCAGCAGTGAACCAAAATATTACCAAAAAATGGCACCTCCCAAAGGGAATCTCTATTTTCATTGCAGGGGTTTATTCAATCGAGCTAGCTCTTAACATTATCTCAGAGTGGAAACAAAAAATTTTCTAATTTTTTTTAACTCACTATCCGTTGTATTGGCTTTGAAGAAAAATAAAATCCAGCAATCCACTTATGAAAATATTATGCAAAATGAGCACTATTAACAAGCATAAAGACATCAAATTATGCTGGATTCCTAGCCACATAGAAGTTAAAGGTAATAATGAAGTAGATCTATCAACCAATTTGGCTTTAGACGTGAATGTAGATGCAAGGACCAAAATCCCATACACAGATTTTAAGGAGGTTAATAATTAATACATTTAAAAGGAATGGCAATGGTACTGAGACAATAACCCACACAATAAACTCTTTGCAATCCAGCTCAAACTAGGAGAATGAAAGTCAGCTCCCAGAAAATCTGATAAGGAAAAAGTGGTACTGGCCTGTGTATGCATTGGCCATATGAAAATAACCCATTTGTAGTTACTAAACAAAAACGATCAACTAGTAGCCAAGCATGTAAAACAGCATATACTATTAAACATATATTAACTGAATGCTCAGATCTTGCTCTCTCAAGAAAAAAATATTACAACATAAAGAATATGTATATGTTCAAGAAAGTAAAAGTGGATGATATAATATCATTTCTCAAAAGAGGACTCTACCAAAAACCATACACCAAATAAGAATATCAAAATCAATTTCTCTACAAACCATTTATCTGAAAAGACTACATCAATGAAAGCAGACTCTCAACAACCCTCTTTACAAAAGTATATCAATGAGACTAGATCTACAAACTGTTTCCTAGAATATATTTTCTATTCATACGAATCTGTTGTAAGAGTCTTGTTGCCATTAAATAACACATTGAGGGTGATATGCTATAAACAAACCAAACCAACAAAGTAAGCTAGTGTGTGTATGTGTGTGTGGGGGGTTAATCCATCCATAAACCTAAAGAAAATTATGAAATAATGAGAAAATATTAGATTGATGCAAAATTTCACAGCTTTATCTTCTGTGCAATGTTAGGGGAGTCTTAGAACAATCTTAAAAAGTTTAGTCAGCTATATATTGCACCTATGATCATTTCTAAGCTTGTAAAACTCAGAAACTCAGAAAATTTGGTCCACATGAAGCAAGGGGATACTAAAAATAGATCAAGAAAGCAATTCCTATCCAACTGGAGTTGAGTGGGTAATGATTTTAAACATAACTTGCAATAACAAAAGTTTGTTGCAATTTAATCTTTTTAAAAAGAAATATTTACCTTTTACACTTGGATTAATTTACATTTATTACTTAAAACACTGAAGTAGGCATATGGTTTGTTATTCTTATCAAAGCATTTGAATACTTTGCTACATATCGGTCATTATATAACAAACTTCAGAATTTTAAGTTACCAAATATGAGAATGCTGGCATCAAAAGTCTCAAAATTAGATGACTATAATTTTCATAGTGATGTATTTAATAAACTCTCTGAAAATTAAAAAATAATAAGTTTTCCTTTATTTGATGAAATTTATGTAAAAGTTGCTCTACAGTATTATGGAGGAAATTTATTTGGTTTTGTTGAAAATTCTGATGGTTTAGCAAAAATAACATTGGGCATCATGGTAAAATGTTTGAATGCTGCAACAAAATTTTTGCTTAAACTGATCCAATTTTTTTTTTTAGATGCAAAGGCTTTATATATTGTTAATGCAATCAAGTAATGAAATGGTAAAGTAATTGCAATTATATGTCATAATAACAGGACAAATCAATCATTTTCAAAAATTTGAAACTGTTTCTTACAGGCCTTTCATTTGAAACTGTTTCTTACATAGCTTTCATTTGCTTTTTGATTATGCCCATTTATTTAAAAAATATTTGAAATAATTGGATTACTGAAGCTTCTTCTGAATTAATGTTTCACTTTGAAGGCAAAAAATGACAGTAAAATAAGAAATTGTAATGGGTATGAAAAAAAATTAAATTTGTTAAACTATGAAAAGTAACTGAATTAGCAGTTTATTCAAAATCTGTTAAGAGACAAAAAAATTCTCATTATTTAAAAGTTTTGTAATCAAACTACAGCTGCACTTAAGATTCTCCCATTATTATATGGAGTTGACACTGCAGAAACAGTTCATTTAATTAAAAGAGTGTTGCAGTTAGTGTCAAAAAAGTACATAGTAATATGAAGAAAAATGATCCAATGAAAAAAGTGAAATCAGATTTAGATGAACATCTAACATTTCTTTCTAATTTTGGGAAAATGGCAAAAATAATGGAAGTAAAACAAGGAAAAAGGGTTAAATCTTTTACAAGGGATATTGGTTTAGCCATTGAACATACATGTAATTTTTTAATTGGTGCTTGTAGATATTCCCTAAACAGGAAATTTAATTTTGTTATGCTTGGTGAATTTACCACAGACAATTTAGAAAATGAATTTGGAAAATTAAGACAAGCTTCTGAGAGTGCATATTTTATAACAGTACAAAATGTTATTGAAAAGTTTGATATTGAAAAAAATAAATTACTTCTTCATTTGAACTTTCATGTTAAAGAATACAATTTTGATCCAGGCCAGAATTGCTCAAAATGTGGTTATTTGCTGGATGAAATAACATGCCAAACATCTGATAACTTACCAGAACTTGAAAGATAGTAAAATGTCAGGCTATGTTATAAGATTATCCCACAGAAGAAGAAATATTTAATAATACAACTCTTTATTTTCAAGAATATGGAAATCTTTTGAAAAAAAATAGATTGTGGTAATTTAAAAGTTCTAGTGGATACCACAGATCATTGGGCGTTTTTCTGTTTCATGTTGTTAAATTGAAAACTTGCAGGAATACTTTGACAAAAATCTTTGTTAGTTTCATCAATATAAAAAGAAATCATGGAATTATAATACCAAAATTTTTTTAAAAAATTGTTTGTTTGGTATCTTAAAGCAACTCAAGGACCAACACTAAAAGTTTTGAAATTATCTTAAAATTTCATAAGATAAAATGTTTATCCATTCATAGAAACATTTACCAGGTAATTTTAATTTTTTTATTTTTCACCATTTTGCACATAATGAATTGATTAACTCATCAAATTATCTTGACAGTTTTGTATTTTTGTTAATGCAAATTGATTTTAATTATAATTAAAACTGTGTGTACTAGTAATATTTAATATCATAATGAAAACAGTATTTTATTCATCTTCTGTAAAACATAGGTAGACACTTGTAGATGTAAAAAAATCACAGAATAAAATTTACAAAATTACTGCTTACTTCATTATGTTTTTCTACAAGTATTTTCTGACTTTGTTGATACAAGATTTGGTAAAATGTTGAACTTACTTTCTGATTGCATTATATAACTATATTTTCTGTGGATTTATTAAATTAATATAAACAAATTGACTCATTATTTCTCCAATATCAAGTACAATGTCCCTAATTTTTGGTGAATAAATTGATTTCTTTTGAACATTGAGTTAGTAGAGGAGGTTAGTTTTGTTCTTTCTTTTGTACATTTGGATTTAGTTGTAAGTTCTCGCTGGATATTACTAACAAGTTCATTGCTAACAATCTTCTTAGAAATTGTTATTTAGTAGTAATTTAGGCCACTACATTTCTGATCCCCAGTAATATGACTCTCTGTCATAGGTATCACCTTGACATGAAGTTAGAGAAAGGGACATAAATAAAAAATTTAAATACATTTTTTCGCTTACTGACTAACACAGAAAATATCATTTTTGATAAGAGAATAACTGTTAATGAAAATGAATTTATTATAAGATCAAAAATGTTAAAAATTATAGCTAGATCCTGGACAGCACTTTGATGTCATGGCATGACTTTTTAGTGGCATTCAAAAGGAATTTTTCATGAAATGCTGGAACCTGTATGCACAACAATACTGTGTCATTTAAATGATGCATTGGAAAAAAAAAAGACTTTTTTCTGGGCAAGAATGTTAGGAGAAAATTTTGCTTGTCTTTGCGAATGTGATAGGAAATGCTTCAACATGTCAAACTTGTTTCTGTCCATGCAACTTTCCTTACCTATTAGTGGTTCCAACAAGTTCACTGATCACTAAATAATGATGATATAAATTTATATGAAGAATAGATTTTATCAAAAAATATTGTAAACTTCTATTTCAACATAATAAAAACAATGATGATACTGGATATGTTACAAAATATTAACACATCTTACATTTGATTTTGACGCTTCAAATATCTTCAGAGGAAGTGTAAGGTCATCTTTGGCCATATTTGTCATATAATTTTTTAGCAATGTCATGTAAGCATGAGGGTCATTTCTTTCACATCTTTTCAGGAATGGAATCAACCAGTGGTGAATATTCTTCACATATTTTTCAATTGATGACTGTAAAAAACATAATATGACATGAAAATTGTTTGAGAGAAAACTTTTGCAATTGCTGTACATTACCAATTAATTATATTAATATATATATATATATATATATATATATATATATATATATATATATATATATATATATATATATATATATGTGTGTGTGTGTGTGTGTGTGTGTGTGTGTGTATATGTATATATATAAATAAATAAATACTTTCATAAAATAAAACATTATAATTTTTAATTTGAAACTTTTTCTATATATACATATTAAGAAAGTATACGTGGCTTCTCATTATGCTATATATATATATATATATATATATTGCTTCATTATTTTATATACATACACACACACATATATATATATATATATATATATATATATATATATATATATATATAGAATGAAACAATATTGGAGAGATAAGTTACTTTGATGTATTTCTATATTTCACTGATTTTACTCATGTTTAACAAAATGTGTGAATTCTAATATTATATATATGCTACAAAATAGTATTTTATGATAACAACAACAGGTATCAAGCTATACACACCCTAGTTCCTAACCTAACCCACTTCACTTTTGATATATTACAATATTATTATTTGTCAGTAAAACTACAAGTTTTACATAATAAAATAATAATATTGTAATATTGTGAAAATTTTTTTTTACTACTTTGTACTCATATCAAAGTGTAGTATCTACTTTTAAGATTTATGGTTACCAATCCCATGTACATCTAGGATACCCCCTCTAAACTTTTCTTTAAGCTATATTGTATTTGAGTGGGTGCACAGATAAATAATATTTTTCTTACAATATATCAATCCTTATTCATTATTTGGAAAGAAACATCCATATACATGCAAACTAATTAAATGGATCATTACCATTTATGATTTCTAAAAATGGTATATTTTAAAATTCAGTTTATAGCTCTTAAGCTCAGTTGCTAATAATAAAATCTGTTGAGAATCAGAAGACTGTACAAAATTTCAGATGAACTGTTTAAGAAACAAAGCTATATCTAGAGGACAAAGATTTTGATAATTACAAATTTATGTATGTATAATAATTTAAAAGAAATGTGACAGTAGTCACACTGTCAATTATTCCCCATTTCTATATTTGGCATCATGTAAAAATATTTTAATACTTATTCTACTTGACAGTCAGATAAAATACTTGTAATTCTCTTACGTTCTCTAAAGTTTAGATGAGACTTACTATAGAACAGTGACCCAAAAAAGAGCTAGTCTATTAATTTTACATACAACATCTGAGTGAGTCTCTTTCAAATAATCAATTCCAGTTGTTTATGCATTTTTACAGCATTTTATTTTTATCCCAATATAATTATGACATGATTTCAAATTCACATGTTTTTTCACACTAAACTTTAAAAATATTTTACATCATTTAAACCTCAAAAATTATTTGCTGAATATAATTAGTTAATGTGTACTTAGATATTTTAACCTTTGACAGATTTTACAAATATACAATTAAACTAAGGACACCTAACAAAAATTGTAAAAAAAATAATACTAGAATTCCATGAAACAATTTCTGAATTTTTTTTTATAAATTTGATCAAATTAGTCAAAATTTATGAATGAGAAAATGAGAAAAAAAACATCAGACCTTATTCATTATAAGATGAACTTTTTCAATGTTGTTTTTTTCTTGAAGTTGTTTAAAGGTCAGCTCTGATCCAACATGGCAGTCATAAACAAGACATTCCATTGTTATTAAATCATCTAACAAATCTTCAAGACCCTGCAAAATGGCACAAATTGCTTTTATAAATTAAAGTTACAAACTTAAAATGATAAACTATTCAACTCAAGTGTGTACAAATATAAATATCATTTAAAAAAGTAGTTATATTTGCTTTATCACATTATTATAAAAAGTCAATAACATCAGCATATGGATGCAGTATTAGAAATTAAATACCTATATACTTGAAAAAAATAATACTGATTCTGAATTAGATCATACAATTTTAAGATGAAATTAATATAAGATTCATTATATATGAAAATCTAAAAGGAAACATTTTCATTTTTCTATTTATTTTCAACTCCTCTATTATTAAATTTATATCTGATTTTTTTTCCTTAGTAGAATCTTATAAATTTTAACAAACTTTGTCTTTATTATGGTACTGTTATCAGAGTGCAATACAAATGTTCAGCAATATGTATAAATAACTGTGATTATAAATAATAGTAACTGGATTGTGCTAAATATATCACTTATTAGAAAAATGATCTGATGGCTTGTTCATTTTAATACCTCCAAAACTAAACTTCTTTCCATTAATCATCTGAGAGATACCTCTCTGCTTTCCATCAGCATGGATGATTCTAACCTCCAGGAAAATGACTTGTTGCACCTTCTCATGCTAACATTCTCAGCTAAGTGGAAAGACTATATTGAATCCACTACTAAGTTAGATTCTAAGAAAGTCAGTTCACTCTGTCAGGTGAGACAATTTTTTCTCCTTAGAATCTATCTTACATATCTATAAGTCTACCATTTATCCATGCTTAGAATATTGTTAGAATATGGTCCAGTGCCCCTGCTATTTATCTTAAGACCGTTGATAAGATCCAAAGAAGAATCTGAAATATTATTGGTCCTGATTTGGCAGCTTGGCATCAGTCACTTACCCACTGCCGTAAGGTTGCCTCTCTGTGCTTTTTCTATAAATACTTACATGGTAATTGTTCAGATGAGCTCTTATGGTACCTAGCCTTCATGAATTTAAACACAGTATTAAACTGGCATCAAGATCTCATCAACTGACAGTTCAGCTAGTTAGATGTAGCCATAAACTTTATGCTAACTATTTTTCTTGCACTTCTCACTTGTGGAACTCCTTTCTGGCTCCATACTTTTCAGCCAACTTTAATTTGCAAAAATTTAAAAGCAATATCAATTGCTATCTACTGCCCTCCTGATTACTCTTTTTTTCTTTCTGCTCACTATTAATGTTTCTGTTCCTAATGCTTCCACATCATGTAACACCTTGTGTTTTAGTGGCTTTACTGGCTTGTATGAGGTGATACCAATTAAAAAAAAATAAAATGGATGAAGTCAACTTCAAATATCAGATTTCACTGATGGCATACATCTTTTTTAACTACCATTCAGATTTGATAAGTAGCTATTAATGAAATGTCATGACAGAAAGATTAATGGGTTCTTTACTGGAAATAGCGAGAGGTGTAGGCAGATACTGATTGCAATGACAATATGTAACAGATTGCAATTTATAATAATTTATAAATTGATTTCTTTATTCTAAAATTGATTCCATTCTGACACTTAATATTAAACAATGATATAAATATGACATATTTCAATCAATAATGATAATAATAAATTTCTTAAGAGCCTAAGTTGAACTAAATGCTATTATTAATCTAATTAAATATTTTCTAAGTTCTTTAAATTTTTAAAGTCATTACTCTAACACATAGAACGCATTTTTTAATAAATTTTAAATTTCCTTTATTTACTCATTTAGTGTTAAGTAAATCTCAAATAAATACTTAAAAAATATTTTATCTCAGTAAAAATTAGAATATATGAAGAGGGGTGCTAAAACGTTCTGTCAAACCTAATTCTTAAGTGACCAAATGGCCAAACATCAAATTTTTTTTAGATCCTTTCTTGGTTGAGCCCAGAAGATTTTAGCACCCAATCAAATTTACTGTTGTAAAATAGAACATTTTTTTTTTTTTACCTCCACTCCTCGATCAATACTCAGCTTGATTAATTCTACAGCATTGTCAACCATACGAGATTCTCTCTCAATCTCACAGGCTCTCTCCATATACCAATTTTTGACAACTTCCTTGTCTAAGGATATTCCTCTGGGAAAGAAAAATGAAATAGTATATCTTGGTCAAACCATATAGAGTATTATAATAATTAGCAAAAAAAGAAGACATGAACTAATCACTGACAATAATATGAAGATAGCAACTTTTTTCAATATGGTTAAGTTTACAAAAATGGCAAGAAAAGATCTTTAAAAAGACAAGAATTATTTGACCAAATCAAATTTGATTTGTGAGTGATAATTTGATTTTTTATTTCCCATTTAATATGTCTTAATTCAAAAGAAAATATCAGTGTGTGTGGTGTAAAAATATCCCTGACAAATAGTGGAGTAAGTGAATGACAAAATGGAAAAACTTTTAGTGATGCTAGAAGGAACTTCTTCTGCCAAAAATCTTCTATCTTGTAATTTTAACTCAATTGAATGTACTTATATATATATATATATATATATATATATATGCAAATCAGTGGTAAAAGCATTTTATAGTAATAAATACTTAGAAAAAACAGAAATATTAAAGAATATTAAAATGTTTTGAATAAGTGAAAATGAAATAAAAAAACAAATTTGGAGAAATAAAATTATCATCAAACAACAAGCTGAAGTTCTAGAATTAACCTAGGGTGTACTAAAACAGAAAAATCAAGTAGTACCTGTGGTATGATCCATTTCCCCACCATTAATGGATCTGTCCTGACCACATATAGTCAGGAGAACTCTGCTGCTATGCAGAGTTAGCTAAAGCTTATTACTAAGCTAATCCTTATTGTCTTGAGCAATTCTACTTCAATTTAACTGTCTGTTGTTTACCATTTTGTAATGGCTAATTTACTCTGTCCAGAGAAACTTACTATTGACCCCAATGCATCTGACACTGAACTGGAGTATCATCACTGGAGAATAACTTTCATAAACTTCTTGAGTTATGTACTCAATTTAACTCAGTGACCAAAATTCTAATAAGCTGCACTATCTCACCAAATGTCTCATTATTAGTTTACAATTATTTCACAGATGCATATTCCTACAAAGAGGCATTAACAATACTCGACAGGATCTACATAAAAAAGAAAAATGGTTTCTAGGACTGTTCATTTTCTTTGATATCAGCAGAACAATATCGAGCCGAATTAATACAAGATGCCTTCATAAACAGGCTATGTTCCACTGCTATTTGACAAAGAATACTCAAAAACATTACAGTGGGCCTATGACCAGGCAAGAGTACTAAATTTAGCACAACAAAATGTTGAAAATTATAATCAGAGTGGCAGCCTCTATCAGTTTTGCAGAATACCATTTAGCATAATTAATGGGGTAGCTAACTTTCAACAAGTGGTAGACTAGATAATATCAAAAGAGAACCTGCAAGGCACCTATGCTTACATCGATAACGTAACTATTTGCAGTAAAATTGAGCACAACATGACAGAAAACTTAAATTATTAATGGCAGCTGTTAAAAAATACAAGCTTATACTTAACCAAAAAAATGTTAGAGTAAAAGTAACCACCGAATAGTGATCCAAACAGTAATCTGTATAGTGATCACTTAGATACCACACTAATTCCCATATATACATTTCCTTTAGCATCACATGCTCTACTGATTCAAAATGGAATTGCCTATGTTTGCTCTCTGATGATCTGTGTTCAAACTCGTGTTGGCAGCGACACTTTATTCTTATATAACACCTCCCCTTTGAGATGACTTCCCTTGCAGTCTATACTTCTTCAGCTTCAGTTCAATAGTTAGATATTCTGTTGGCATTCTTTTTCTTTTGTTATAAACTCTTGGTTCAACAATTTCTGATGGCATGGGTATGTTAAACATGTCATACAGGATTTCTATTGGTACTTCTTTTTGGGGATTTTTTAAATCAGTGAATCTACATTTTAACTGATTACAGTGTTACTTATGTTCCCACCTTTGTCCTTGTACCATGTATATTATTTTGATGATTGTTTTTTTTATAATGCCATCTTCCCAGAATTCCTTTCCACGGTGATACATCCTAAAAAATACCTTATCTTCAGGTTTGAAGTATCTACTTGCATTATTATTTCTTGATGTTCTCGCCTTGCATTCTGGTAATAACTTATTGAAAACAGACTTAATCTTCCTGGCGAACATCAACTCTGCAGATGACATTCCAGACATGGTGTTTGGGTTTGGTGTTATTCTGTAAATACTCAGAAATTGCTGAATCATTACTTCATCTAACTCCTCTCCCTCTGACTTTTTTTAGTGCCCTTTTAAACATATCAACTGTTCCACTTGTCCATTTGATCTTGGGTGATAAGAGGGAGTTGTAATATGTTCTATTTCTAATGATTTGCAAAAGAAAACTTAAATTCACTAGATGTGAATTGAGTCCCGTTATCTGAAGTGATAAAGTCAGGAACACTGAACCTTGCAAAAATCTTGTGTAGGAAATTTATCATTACCAAGGTAGTCGGTCTTCTACATTTCAATAATTCTGGCCATTTAGTGTAACTATTAACTACCACTAGATAGTATGCTCTGTTTAACAGTCCTGTGAAGTCTATATGTATTCTGCACCATGGCCAAGGTTGAATTTTGATAGGCAGTGACTTCGCTTGCCAAAGCACAACCTCTGCATGATTTCACTAAATTTTCGATATCCTTATCCATTTTTGGCCAGTAAGTATAACACCTCATTAAGGGTTTAATTCTAGAAATTCCTGGATGTCTGCTGTGAAATTCTTTTGTCTTTGCAACAATGCTGGTATCACCACTCTCTCTATGTATATAAGTACATCATTACATAATGAAAATGCATTATTTCCAATAATATTTTTCCTTTCGATCTTAATTTCTCCTTCATTTTCATTATAAAGTAGTCTTTTTTCACCTTAATTTTTATTTCCTCTAATGTTATGGGCAGTTTTTTTACAGTATTGTATAATATGTTATTAATTTCATTTTCAGCCCTTATCGCTGCAATTACTGTGTCTTCAAGTGGTTCGCAGAATGTTGGCATCAGTCTAGACAATCCGTCTGCATGACTTAATTTTTTGAATGGTAGAAACTTCATTTTATAATTATAATTCAATAAGATAATTCCCTGCAGTGCTGCAGTCTATTTGATGTTTGTGCAGGAACACCCTTTTTTTGATCCACATATGGACAATGGTCTGTCTGTAGTATGAATTCTCAACCATGTATAAATTTGTGAAACTTTTCCATGGCAAATATGATGGCCAATGCTTCCTTTTCTATCTGGCTGTAGATTCTTTCAGCTACAATTAATGATCTTGAAGCATGAGCTATTGGTTTAGTTGTTCCGTCCTCATATGTGCTTAGTATCACAGCCGTGTCCTTTATCATGATCGCCCTTGAAAGGCCTAGATATTTAAGTCTGGAGATAAAAAAATTCACATTTTCCTTCACTAATCTTAAAACCATATTCTTTGATTCTCTCAAATATTTTCTTTACATTTTCATATTGCATATTGTTTTTGGGTCTTACTTTTAATAAGTATGTCATCCAAATATGCTTGAGCACAATCCAAACTGGCAAGCATGGTATCCATTATCTGTTGGAATATGCTTGGTGCTACCCTCTATGAAGTGTTAATTGTTAATAATTTTGAGCAGTCTTCATCCACTAGTACTTGTAGGTAAGTGTCTGACAGGTCCAATTTAGAAAATTTGGCAAAAATTTCACCTAGACTTTGTAACGGGTAGTTATATTGTTTTAAACTTTGATTTAACCCTGTTGAAAAATCAGCACATATGCAGATTTTATCATTCCTTTTTTTAACATACACTGTTGGTGATGACCATTCAGAATAGTCTATTTTTGATATCACACCTAATTTTTCTAGTCTGTCCAATTCATTATTAATTGGATCTAAGGCCACAAAAGGGTGGGGTGGTGGGTAACAATACTTATCTTGTTGCAAAAAGAGTTAATTGGAGGGTCCTAAAGATCAAACAATGCAATCCAGTTTGTTCCAAACAAATTAGCAGTATTCTTTAATATAAACACCACCACTTTTTTGGGTTTTCCAACAAAAGAAACGTTACAGCTGAATTCAACCAAAAAGTTCAATTGCTTTCCTGAGACTCCATGTGCAACTTTATCAGAAGTCAATAAACTGAGATTACCTATTTTTCTCAATGTCTGTTTATTTATGATGGAGGTATCAGATCCTGTATCTAGTTTCAATTTTATTTTTACACCATTAATTTGCACTAAAACAAATTTCCTCTTTTGAGATGTCATGTTAATTTCCCTTTTAGGCTTCTTATCATTACTCCATGTATTTATCATGTTCACATACATTTTATTTTTTCTTCATTTTTTTGTATCTGCAACATGTACTTTTGTGTCTTAATCTCCCACATTCATAGCATGTTTTGTTCTTGAAGAAATAATCACTTTTAAAATGCTTACCTCCACAACTGTGGCAAGTATTAGGTATGGAGGTGGGGTGTTATAGTCTTTTTTTTTTACTGTTCAGTTAGGAGTTGAAAAACGTCTGGAGTTTTTTCTCTTAGATAGTCGGACACTATGTACCTGTGAATTGTCTTTTTCCTCAATCGTTGTGGTATCAAGTTTCAAATTCACAATACACTCTTCTGCTATTTTCTTGAGAGTTAACTTGGGATCCATTTCTAATTTAGCAAGTACCCTGGATCTTATCTCTGCATCTTTATTAGAAGTTAAGCCCTGTACAAATATCAGGCATTTAAATAGATCTGGAGTTAATTCATTTAACTTGAACTTTTCACATTCTCGATTCATGACTCCTGCATAAGTGACAAAATCTTCATTGCCGGACTTTACTAAGACATTGCTATCGTGTATTGAATAATGAACTCCTATCACCAAAAATTATTGATAGTATTAGAACAGTCTCATCAAAATTTATTTCTCCTGGTTTTTTCAGCAAAATATAATTTACACATTTTTCATGTTCAACAGGAGATAATTTCCTTAATAATAACCAAACTTTCTTTTTATCATTTCAATGTGAACAATCCCTTTTGAAGATCCTTTTGTATCTTTTAAAATAAGCTGGAAAAGTTATCCCTTCATCTGGATTGTACAGAAATTCACTGATTGAATTAGCAACAGCATCTGGAGTGAATGAATCTGAAGTTTTTCCTTCCATCATTTTGGTAAACTACTCAAAAAACTTCTGTTATTGTAGTTGTAATTGCTGTTCATGTTTTTGTTGCTGCAATTGTTGTTCTTGTTGTAGTTCTGTTGTTGCAACATTTGAACCATGATAGCTTTTAATTCTTCCATTCCGCTGTACTCTGCTGAATATTTTGCAGATTAATTTTTTCCTCATAAATTGAACAAATCCTCGTATAAGTTGAAGGAATCCTCATTACCCCTTTTGTAATGTCAACGAACACTCATTGCCACCTTTGTAATGTCAACGAATACTCGTCACTTTTGTAATGTCAACAAATGCTCATTGTAGTAGAGACTTTGTAATCACAGATACAAAAATAGTAACGCTGCTGAACACTACTGGTGTCAGATGCCTTCAAATAACACTTGCACTAATAGTATTTGTTCGATAATACTTGCTTAAAAATTAATCACCGAATAGTAATCCATATAGTGATCACTTAGACACCACACTAATTCCCATATATTCATTTCCTTTACCATCACGTGATTTACTTATTCAAAATGGGATTGCCTGTGTCTGTTCTCTGTTGATTTGTGTTCAAATTCCAGTGTCAGTATTGACACTTTATTCCTATATAATACCATCATAGTCATATACATTCTGACAGCACAAATCACAGAGAAAGAAATTGATAAGTTTTACAGCACTCTGAACAAGCCAAGACTTAATGCAAATCACAGGAAATTACCATCATCATGAGAGGACTAAATGCTAAAGTAGGAAAGGAACGAGAGTGAAATAGTTGGCAGGTTTTGTCTAGTAACCCATAATGAACACAGAAAAATGGATCCAATGGTGTACAATAAATGACTAAATAGTAATGAACATCTAGTTTCAAGAACACCCCAAATGCTTATGGACGTAAAGAATCACAGGAAAGGACACAAAGAACCAGCTCGACTACACAATGATCAATAAAAGATTTGCGACTACATTTCTTCACTGTAAAACATACCCAAGTGCCGACTGTGGGAGTGACCACCTTCCAGGAATATACAATCTCAGAATAAAACTATGAAAACGAAAGAAAACAACTCAAACTATAAAACAACATACTCCTGAATTAATTCAATTGCAAAGATCTGTATGCTGATGGAATTAAAAGCAAATACAATAAATTGAATGAAACTGGAAATTCAAAGTGGAACAGTGGACTAGATAGAAATCAATAGAGACTATTTAAGATACAAGTCAAGGTGAGTGATCTAGAGGCTGATGAAATTCTCTGTGACCACACTGATGTGGTCAATAAAGCCATCACAGATTCAAAGGCTCACTATGAAGATGAGCTTGTTGATAGCCTTACTGAAAACCCCAAATGATTCTGGAACTATACCAGACACTTTTCAAGGTCAAGTTTAACAACTTGAAGAAAAACAATGAAAAGGCCACTGACAATCATGCAAAGGCTGAGCAGTTGAACTCTTTTACATCTGTATTAACCATCGACAGATAAATCAAGATTACCTTGCTTTGATCTGAATGTATATCACACACACTTTGGCATAAAAATTGACTCACACAAAGAACTAAACTTTTAAAATTGGTTCTGATTCAATCAGTGTGAATACATTGCAGTAGTCTCCTAACTTTGATGTTCACTTGTGCATTTTGTTCAACCAATCAATCCAAACAAGAGCAATGAAGAAAATTTTGTCAGAAACAAAGAAAAGAATGCTGCACCATTATGCAATATCAGTCCTCCTATATGGCAGTGAATACTGGACAATTCAACAGATGAAGAGACAACAGAAATTTGGTTCTACAGAAGGTTGCTGAAAATACCATAGAATGAACATATGAGTGATGAGGAAGTTTTAAGGATAATGGAAATAAAAAAGGGCATGCTTAGAATAAGAAAGAGACAGTTGAAATATCTCAGACAACTGAAGAGGATCTGGAGAATTTAACACACACACACACAACATACTGAAGGCAAGATGGACAAAGGGAAACAGTGCATAACCTACCTAACAAGCTTGTATAACTGGATAGCAGAACAGGAAGTGAGAGGTATGCTAAAAAGTCAAACATTGCTAAGAGATACAAGGGATAAGAAGTTGTGGATAGTCATGATCACCTGACAGGACTCAGCAAACAGAAGAATTTGCCTCCACTTCTTCCTACTCAAATTAGGACCACATTCATTAATAAATGTCACTTTTTCTCTCAACAAACAATAGAAGAGGGCTAAGGGAGAAGTAAAAGAGTTGAATTCTCTAACAAAATATTTGGGAACATCTCCCACTGGCTAGGGAACTCTCCAAACCATTCTTACATGTGTCTCCATCTTTATCTACTAAACTCAGTCAGCTATTGTGACACTGAGATCTCCAAAGGTTGATCAAACAAAAAGAGAAAGAAAGAAAGAAGGAAAGAGAGAGAGAGTCTACTAACTGGATGATAACTGTTAAAATTACATGAAGATGGATTGAAAATTTGAGGAAAAAAATAAAAACAAATACATTGGAATATCATGTTTTGGGATAATTCCAAGGAGAACCAAACCCAACTTTAACTAGAAAAAATTCAATAAGATTGAGCAATCCCAAGACTGCCTATCCTTCTTGTTGTAGTAAAGAAAAGAAAAGACTGTCAACTTATAGTAGCAACTGCAATAGATTTTTTCTGGTTCTCGACCGCAACACTTGTAGCCAAATCGCAGTTCAAATGAAAGTCCGTCGTAACAGTCCAACAAGCAAAGTAGAAACAACAAAATGGGGTCACACGTCCAACCTTCACTACTCATGAGCAAAAACGCATGTTCAGCTCGCCAGCTCAGAAAATCTTCTGCCTTTATAAGCGAAAAACAATGGCTTTGGTTCATCGAGAGATCTTTCTGATTGGCCACACCATTCAGGGGAAGGGAGAACATCAACATAGATTCTAATCATTGAAACAGATTTTTGCTAACTACTTTTTGGTAATTTTTCTTTGGCAGATCGCACACAGAACACAAACTTTTTTTTCAGGGTAATTGATTATCTCTTTCACTACACTTCTCCACTTCCTACTGATAAGAAAGATACCCACAAAGATGTCAGATAAAGTAAAAACACATGTTTTGAATCAACCACTCAGAAGAAAAGAATCCCCATGCATTTGTCATTAAAATTTTGACTACATCCAAGAAAATTTTATATCTAAACATTAATTTGGATTTCCTTGGATACAACTGGTAAGAAAAAATTACTTACTATTTTGAAATGACCATGGACATAACAGCTGAGTGGTCTATTTGATCATAAAAAGAATACATAAGACAGAGAAAAGATAAACTTTAATTTTAAGGGGAGTGGAAATAGATTTTTTTTTCTCTAATTCTTGAGTAGTCTGGTCAATTGAGTGATCCCCAGCATGGGGCAAGCTGGTATATAAGGACTGAAAATCCCTTTTGTCTTCACTGCACCATCTGGAAGCAGGCTGAGGTTGGCTGCTGAGAAAGTAGGAGGAGGAAGAGAAGGGAGAAGGAGGAGAAATAGATTAGCACTACCTATATAGAGCAATGGTATGAGGCAAAGTGTAAAGGGATTTAAGGGGTAGTTTGATCTCTGATCACTCTTAAAAGGGGTCTGGACAACTGCAAATTTGGAAAACCACTTGAGTAAGTGTATTTTTATAAATGGAAATTTAGAAAAGATTGATACTGAGGGTAGAAGACAACTGAACACAGACCCTAGTTAACCCCACCCTTGCTGGACACAGGACACTATATAGGTTAGAAATTTGAGACTCAGAAACAGAGAAGATAACAGAAGAGCAGGAGACATAATAAGAAGAGAGACAAAAAGAGTCACACCAGAATTCACATCATTCGCCAAGACCTTCTGACCAAAGACCTAGTGCCGGACATGAAGACTCAAAACATGGAACTCGTTATAGTATTGGATGAGTCACTGAGGATGTACTCTTTACTCCACAACAGAATGCATAGCCTCTCACAAGTTCAGTTCTAGAGATTATTGGCAGCTCTGCAAGAGTGTGCTGAACAACAGCAATCCTCAATCCCTCCTCTCTTCAATCTATTTGAAGTCCTGACAATTACAACAGATAAGGTTGAGTGCTTTGCTCTGAAATTGTCTTTGAACTCTACACTCAACTCATCTGGAGTACCCATGCCTGATTTCCCACTAAAACAGAGGCTCTACTGAGTGATATGCATGTAACCTTGTCACTGTTTTTAGACTTCATTTGCAAACTAGACCCCCATAAGGATGTCATGGTATCCCAGTCATCGTCTTAAAGAAATATGCTCCTGAGCTGGCTCCAATTCTCTCCAAACTCAACAATAATTGCTTCCTGTTTTCCAGCTTGTTGGAGAACCCTCTGCCTCCTCAAATTATTGCCCTATTAATCTTTTTGGCAATTTATTCAAGGCTCTAATCAATGCTAAAATGGTTAAACATCTTACTTCTCATAACCTCCTTTTGGACAAAAAATATGGCTTCTGTCTCATCAGGTCAACTACTGATATATTAACAGCCATCACTGAATTTGTATATCAAGCTCTAGATATGAACAATAAAACTCAGGCTGTGGCTCTAGATATCTTGAAGGTGTTTGACAGGGTTTGGCATTCTGGCCTTCTACACAAGGTCCAGGGCTATGATATCACAGGACGAATATTTGATTTAATCCAATCAGTTCCCGTCAAATCATGAAATGAAGGTCGTTTTGAACAGACTCATTTTCAAATCCTTACAGATGAATGTGGTTGTCCACCCAAGGCTCTCCTCTGGGTCCTATGCTGTTTCTGATCTTCATCAATGGTCTCCCCAATGTCATCAATTCCCAACTAGATATTCATGCAGCTGACACTACCATTTATTCCTGTCGCAATAGCAAATCCATCAGATCTGACAATGTAAACTTAGCAGCTGCTCTTAGCTGCCAAGTTTACATTGTCAGATCTGATGCATCTGAAAAGGACCTCCAATCAGTGGTTAACTGAGGCAAAAAATGGCTTGTAAATTTTAACACCTCCAAAACAAAACTGCTTTCATTTAACCACCATAAAGAACCTTTCATGCCTGCCATCAGCATGGCTGACACTGGACTTCAGAGAGCAACATACTACTCTTCTTGGCCTCATGTTCTCCACTGACTTGAAGTGGAGTGACTATATTGAATCAATAGCTGCATCTACTGTGCAAGGGAAGTTGGGTCACTGTGCTGTACCAGATAATTATTTTTGTCAGAATCCATCTTGCACATTTATAAATCTATCATTCATCCATGCATTGAATACTGATGTCATATCTGGTGTGATGCTCTTGAGATTCTTGACAAAATCCAAAGAAGGATCTGTAATGTAATTGATCCTGACCAGACATTACAAATTTAGTCACTTTCTTACTGAAGTGACATGGCTTCCCTCTATCTTTTCTAAAATATTTTCATGGCAATTGCTCTGACATGCTTTTTTCCTGGTGCCCCTACTTCATGAATTTAGACATGCTACTAGATTGGAATCTAGGTCCTACCCTTTTACTGTTGAAATACCTAAATGCAACTGCCACTTCTACTCCAACAGTTTCTCTTCTCGCACTTTCTACATGTGGAACTCCCTTCTGCTTACTTGCTTCCCCAATAACTACAATCTTCAAAATTGAAATGCAATGTCAATTGCCATCTTCTGTCTTCTTGAATCCCATTCATTTTTTGTCCTTTCCTCAATCCTCCCTATTCTCAGTCTTCTCTTTCACTTTCATTCCCTATAACCCCCTGTGTACTAGTGGCATTACCACTTTGCTTGGGGTGAAATGATTTAAAAAAAAAGTAAATGTGGCAGCAGATAAAAAATCAGAAGAAAAGAAAAAAGATCAAAGATTATTAAGGAGAAGATTGTGAGGTTGCTATAATTAAATAAAAACATAAAATATTATAAAAATGTTAAAATTTTCTACTCACTTGAATTTTAACAGTGATGGATTTTCTTCATATAAATTGATTCCTAAATCAACTTGAATTGGATCAATGACAGATCTGCAAAAGAGAAGTATAAAAAAAAGTTAAATAATTATTTGTAAATTTTAACTGAGATAAAAAATGATGCTTAAATTACTATATTATTTACAGCAAAACTTATAGTAAAAGAATAGTCAATAGTTTCTCCATAATTAGTATGCAACTGAGTAGCCATGACTACTGTATATACTCATGTCTAAGCCAACTGCATATATAGTGTGACCCCTGAATTTTTTTGCATGAATTTTAACTCTTACAGAAAAAAATTACCTGGCAATAGTATTCAATGCATGGACGAATGTTAAATTTGTAGATGTGAAGGATGGACTCAGATGAGAAAAACCTTCTGGTATTACATACAGAACCAACTTTCCTTCAGGTAGATGCAGCTATTGATTCAATGTCGTTGTTCCACCTCAGGTTAGTGGAAAACATGAGAGATGCTCTCATAAAGTTGAGCGTTTCTCTATGGTGGTTAAATGAAAGCAGCTGTACTGGGTGCAAATCCGCAACGACTGACAAACTTCCTCAACAAACACACTATTCACTTGGTACGTCTGGTGTAAAACTGCAATGACTGATAAACTCCCTCAATTTACTCAATAATCTCTTCCTGTGCCTCTGCTTTCTCCTTTACATGATTCTTCTTCAACGTTGCAGAAGATCCTTTTTTCTCTCCGTGAGTGACGAGTGTTTGGCGTTTTTATGTCCTTTTCTGCCCTCCTCCATTTACATGCATGAATTCACTTTCCGTGGTTTTACGTGACCATCTGTGTGAGGATACGTGACCATTCGCAATATAAGCTTGCTGGGGCCAGTCAAAAAAAATAAACCTTGCACGCAGAACATATACGCTGCCGTTTGCGATCAGGTGGGTGATTATTTTCGTTCCAATTTTCACTACAGTTTTGAAGGCATTAAAATTTACAAGCCATTTCCTGCCACAGATTGGAGGTCCTTTTTGAGATCAATGGACAGGTTAAATTTGTCAGCAATAATGGATTTACTATTGAGACAGGAGTAGTGCTGTCTGCCTACTTGAGAACTGATGACACCAGGAAGATCATTTTTACTGTCAATAATACAGTATGTTTTGTAATTTTATATATATATATATATATATATATATATATATATATATATTCATTATTAAAATTTGATATTCACAACATTTTGGACTTTTTAAATAAAGTACTTTTGTAGCCTGGTGAATATACCTACATTTCTAATTTGGCCCATTAAGGCAAAAGGCTGGACAGACCTAACACTAACTCAACACAACAAAAACACTACAAATAACATCATAAATAGAAGCAAGTTTGCCAAATTAAAACACAAATAATGAGCTGTATATCCTAATAGTTCTAAAATTTCAAATAAAATGGGAGCAGCAGCCACGGATGGACAGTCTCCCAAACAGATTAGACTACCAAATCAAGTTTCTATATTTACAGCTGAACTACAGACCATTTAGATGGAGCTTAAACTCATTAATAATTCAAAAAACAACCAGAAATTCATCATATTTATAAACATTTTATCAAGTCTTGTAAGTCTGAAAGAAGGAGAGTTTAAATATTCATATATCTTAGACATACTAGAAACCTATACTGAAATAGTTAAATTGCAAAAATCAATCATCTTAGCCTGGATTACATGTCATGTTGGCATACTGGGCAATGAAATAGCAGATAAACTAACTAAAGACACCCTCAACATGACAACAACCAACATAAAGATACCCCATACAAATTGCAGAAACAAAATAAAAGAATATAGCAAAAGAAAATGGCAAGCAATATGGAACTCAAACTTTAATAAACTATATATTCAACCAGCTATAAGAAAATGGCTTCCAGGTTTTAGAAAGATAAAACAGGAGGAAATAGTTTTATCCAGACTCCAAATATGACATACACATCTGACACAAATCTATTAAATGAAACTCCTCCATCATAAAACAGATGTCAATTATTTGTCAGTATAGCGAAGAAAATGGCAACTTACCTTATCAAACCATGTGACAGCGCATCACGTGTATCCTATGACGGAAAAAAAAATTACTTACTGTTGCAAAATTAGGTCCAAACAATAGGAAGGAACGGGTTGGTCTCAGTAAATTAGGTCCAAACAATAGATCGAACAGGTTGGCCCGGCACCGCCTACTTCCGAAACACTCTCAGCTTAACGACAGCTACAATCCAGCTTCAAACAACTTCACAGATCTTTGCACTCAAATGTTCCAACACCGCCTAAGTTCGCCACACAACTCTCTCGAAATTGGTCTCCCGCCGTCACATTTATCCCAGCGAACGCCAACCAATTTGCATACGCCCAAGTTCTCCTCTCGCCAATCCTCATGGTTCACGAGATCGCGTTTCCATAAGTCCGACTCACCGTAATGGTGGTGTTTCTTTTTCGACCAATTACTGCCCTACACGCCAGACACAAACAACCCTCTTATGCCGAGAACTGGAGGTTAGTCTCATTTTCATGTCCACACCCCCCTGGTCTCAAGATCACACATGGCATTGCGGACGCGGTCGCGTTTGTTGCGGGCACACCTACCCAAAGGGGATTGTCTGGACTTCTTCATCCGGGACTCTCAGAAGGGGCGTCAGAACTATCAGCATCAGCGCCGGGATCCATAGTCAAACCATCAGGCCTGAGGGGGCATAGGTGGATCCACAGTTCATCACTGGATGATTCACCACTGCTGCTACTAGTCAACTGGTTCGGTGATTTAGGGCGGCCGGACATCCTTCACATGGCGTGGAGTACCATCGACCAGCACTGCTTGCTCATTGATCGATGCCGGTGATTCGCTTTTCTTTAAAGCTGGTGGTGCACCGCCATTGGGAGGTTTCACCCAGACGGTGTCCCCTAACCTATACGGGCCCTTCGTGTTTCCCTGCCGATCAGGCAGACACGCCGGCCAATGCCCTTGTTGCGCACTTGGTAGCGATGGATTGCATTGGCGGGGCGCTTACAGCAGTCCGCGCATCCTTGGTGTTGCATTGTATCTATAGACCGCCGCCGCGCGTTGCACTGCTTCACAGCGCGATCCTCTTTCACGCCTCGGTGGCACCGCCTTTATGCCGCTGCCACTCACATATGCACAGCGGTGTCTGAGCTGGATCCCCCACTCGTCTACTTAAAGTCTAAACTCCCGCTGCAGAAGGCCGGTCGGTTATCCGTAGGGATCTCTTCAGGCGGCCCCCCTTTCATAAAATATGGACTCAATTCTCGGATGACACTGGATGAGTCCTGTCTTTACTAATGGCGCCAGATTGCCGAACCTCGGGTCCGCAATCTATCAGTGTGAGGAAATGCTGGCTGCCGTAATGGGTTATGTCCATACCCAGTCAGCCCCAAGTCGTGTCTACCCCCAGCCGACCCTTCCGCCATTTAGCTGGGGCGGGTCGATTGACTGGCATGTTTGGCATTCCTTCACCACCGCTCTGACTTCCACTTTTGGACACTGACGGATTGGTCAACTGTACAAAATAGCATGTCCGTCTCACTCCGGGGTGCCCACTGTTGTGGTGTATCTCCTTGATTTTGTCCGCCGCCTTAACAGAGGCAGCACACATATTAAATGGTACTGGCTCAGTTTCTTTCTTCATGGTGCCATACCATCTCTGTGGCACACGTGAGCCCTATCAGCAAGGTTGCAGTTTGAGGTGACAAGCACCGCATCCATAGATAGGTTGTACTCTGTTACCAGCTTTCTTATGGTCTCCAACCTCCGCCTGATCAGCATCTACATAGCCGCTTTTGCACGCACCCTGGCCTTGCCTGTCAGTGTGTCCGATATCCAGTGGTACACACATAACGAATCAGTGTGTATGTGTAATTTCTTAACTTTTCCACTGGAGTGCCAGGTTGATGCCTTTTATCACCGCGAAAGGCTCTGCCAGGTTGATATGAGCAGCGTCATTCACGTCGCAACCAGCAGGCGTCCTCAATCGCAGCCCCATTCTTCTCCAACAGCACACCAATCGCCAGAGAGCTCGCATCCACCCACACGTTCAGTTCGCTCTCCTACACGCACCAGTCACCTTTGGCAGGGTCATCCTGCTTTACTTCTTTACGATGGTCTCCTTCACCATGCAATCCAACAGATCGTCCGTTGTTTCATCGTCCCCAGCCTTTGGTGACTGCGCTTGCCCTTCTTTTTGATGGTGCCTGTTGCCACCACCATCCATCCACACATGGTAGATGCCCCACAAGTCTTCCACACAGGGAGAATATAGCTACGCCTCGTGAAGACATCGGTACTTCAGGAACTGCAGTTCCGCCGCCCCCCCATTTAAGGTCTCTCGCTCCTGTTGAACGTTCAGGCCCAAGACACGGGCACCATCCTCCAAACGTTCTGGGTCCTTACAAGTCAGACCAAACTCAGCCAGTTTGGACCTCCACGGCGTGATGACGACACAACGTCTTCGTTCACATATATATCATCAAGGCACGCCGATGTCCCCTCTTTTTATTGTTTCTTCCTGTGACAACACAGCGTTGACGATGGTCTTCATTATTTGGGGTGCCACGTTCAGCCCTAAGCCCAGCCTAGTAAAGGCAGTACCTCCTGCCGGCAAACACCACCGTCTGAAATGGCCACATCGCCCTCGCTGACCCGGACCTGCAGGTACGCTTTCTTAGATCCAGCAGGGACACATTGGAACCCTGCTGGCGCCATTCTCGTAGCTTGCTGGCACAAACGTCAGCATCTGCCGTGAACGCATCAACATCGCGTTTAGTTCATGGGGTAGTCCATCACTGGCCTCACCTTTGCTTTGTTGTGCTGAGCAACGCCATCAGCGGGATCAGGCCTTTGGGAGGTCCAAGTTTCTCATAGGGTAAGGGAATCAACCAGCCATCCTTGATCCATTCACGGAGCTCCCCTTCGTATGCAGGCCTTATTTGATCGGGCACATGGTACTCGGCTACCTCGTTCCGCAGTTTGGCTGGTTCTGGTTTTCCCACCACCTCCATGAGGTGGTCCAAGTCTTCTGCTGCTGGTCAAATTCGACACTAAAGTCCGGCTGGTCGATCCTCAGAGCTGCGCACACTGGGGCCCTCTCCTGAAACTGTACTGCCCCCGTCTGCGTTATGTGAACACCACCTAAAGCTCTGATGGCATCATAGCCTAGAAGCAGGTCAAAACTCAGTGGTTTTTCGAACACTACTAGCGCCTCGGCGTTGGCGGAGTTTCCAGTTCTTGTACGGATGTTCACCGCGCCTACCCTGCAACACCTTCGTGTTTCTCCACTGATGGTGGTCACCCTGACACTCTTCTTCTTCCAAGTGCGGCAGAGGTCCGCGCACACTATGGTGCGGAGCAACGGGAATCGAGAAGTGCTGGAGCACAATGTCTCATTAATGTAGACCTGGATGATCGGAAGCGCCTCATCTAATTTCTGCTTGGGAAGAGGTCGGCGCTGGCACCTTGTCCCCGGCCCGTTCCCCGCACAATCCCGGACCAAATGTCCAGTCTCATTACACGGTAGCAGCGAAGCTGTCAGTCGCCTCCTGCAGTTCCTCGCCAATGTGGCCCTGGCCACGCACCTATAACATACGACCCCACTACAGGGGCTGGGCCCTGAAAACGGTCTATCATCACCGGGCGTGGACTGTGCAGCCCGGCGACTTCACCGGTTCTCTCACCTCAGAGCTGTCTTTCATCACGGTCCTGGCCCGGTCTACCAGGTCATTAAGGGACAACAAGTCTATGCTTAAGCTCACTACGCAGGAGTTGCTTTGCTCCGGTTGGGAGCCCTGCCAGAAATTTGTATGCCAAGGCCCGGCTCGGGCAGTCCACGAACAACACCGTCAACTTCGTCAGCTCGGTCAGATACACGTCGACAGTTTAAGCCTGGAAGTAAAGTTCTGCCTCGGAATTGTTCCCATGCAGTGGCGGGGTCGATAGGCAAACGCCTTGTATAGTGCTGCCTTGATTCTCTTATAATCTTGTTTTTCCTCAGCACTGAGCTGTTGATACACAGCCAAAAGCCCCGCCAGACAGCCGCCAGAGGAATCACATGTTCAATGTTCTTTATGCCAGACAAGAGCCAATGCAATTCCACTTTTTTCCACCCAGTCAAGTACGGGGTTGAGCCATGAACTCCGGAATCAATCTCAGGTTGAATCTGTCCCCCCATTATGCGAAATAGCTTGTCGCAAAATTCGTCCAAACAATAGGAAGGAAACGGGTTGGTCTCGTAAAAATTAGGTCCAAACAATAGGGGCCAGGGACGGGTTGGCCCGCACCGCCTGCTTCCGGAAACACTCCTCAGCTTAACAACAGCTACAATCCAGCTAAACAACTCCACAGATCTTTGCACTCAAATGTTCCAACACCGCCTCGTGATTCGCTACACACAACTCTCTCGAAAGTGGTCTCCCCACCGTCACATTTATCCCAGCGAACACCAACCAATTTGCATACACCCAAGTTCTCCTCTCGCCAATCCTCGCCAAGCTCTGAGATCGCGTTTCCATAAGTCCGGACTCTCCGTAATGGTGGTGTTTTCTTTCTTGGGACCAATTACTGCCCTACACGCCAGACACAAATGAACCCTCTTATGCAGAACTGAGGTTAGTCTCATTTTCATGTCCACACTTACCAAAAAAAGGGCCTGTATTCTCTATGACATACTGAAGACAGAATATTTAGATTAAAAACAAGTCCATTGCAAGAGTCTCTATAAAAGTATTTTGATATGAAAAAATTTGGTGTCCTCTCCCAGTTGTTGACGAATGAAAAAAATGCTTGGCCGATAAAAGCAGTTGGTATTCTCGAATTGGGAGGGAAAAATTGATGTATTTTGTCTACCACATTCGTCAGAGAGCGAGTTATTTTTCTGACTGGTTATGCGCAATGTGATTTGTGAGATAGTACCTGCGAATCGAGTTTTCAGCATTTCTTTCTGCCCCTGATATTCGAGTCTGAACTTACAGTGATTTGTTCTCTGCATTGTGGAATTAATCTGCGACAAACATTTCCTTGCTTTCAGAATGCTTACACTCAGTTAAACATACTCATACACTGGCATCGTTTCAGTCAAGCCTGAACAAAATATCAAGCAAACAACACAAATGGACTCTTTCAATAACCTTAACTTCTTAAAGGAAATTAAATTTTATACCAAAATATAAAAGCTCCCAACAAAACTACATAAAATTTTGCAGCAAAAAAGGAAAAAGAACACTTCAGACTAAAAATAAAAATGCAAACTCTAATAACCAATTTGTATCAAAAACTGAATGCAAAATAGCTTGTATTTGAAACCAGTATCATTAATAACTGATTAAAAGAAAAAAA
>CAHIKZ030000703.1:410000-412500 GCA_903632075.3 Acanthosepion pharaonis | reverse complement strand
AATTACTAATAGACTATAGACTTTTTAAATCAAGTAAATGTAATAAGATTACTTAAATTATTTCAAAATTATTATTACATATCAAATATAAGTATGTATATTACCAGCTACCATATTTTAATTTTTCAATTTTTATTTTATTTTTTAAATATTATTTAGGAAAATTTAATTTCTTTTATTCAGTAAATTTTAATTTTTATAAACTTATAATATATACACATATATATATATATATATATATATATATATATATATATAAAATACATTTATATATATATATATATATATATATATATATATATATATATATATATATATATATATATAAATACATATATAATTATTTTTATAAAAAATTTATAACATAAATATGTTATAAAATCACTACAAAAATAGCCATTTTGTTTCAACACCCTCTGTGTTTTATCAAGTGATGATTTGAATACAAAATAAATGGTTTCAAAACTTTCAAATTAATTAACGATCCTTAAAAGAGGGAAAACATTGTTACAAAAGCTAGAAAAAATACATACGTTATTCAATTTATTTCTTTATTGAAATTACGTTAGAACAGACGCTACAATATCCGGTCATCTAACAATACATGTATATATATTTTAATCCCAAGTGTGTGAATGGGGTCTTAAACTCACGTGCAAAACAACACAAACAGATTATAATACATAAGCACCCAGATACTTTCCAACCATATGTGAAGGTTAATTCCAACCCAATATACTTGCATCCAAATTACAACCATCCTCCTTCAGTTATCAAACACATACCCTCTTCTATTGGATTTAGAATTAGCACTAACTCTTCTAACAAAGATGTTTTTAATAAACATCATGATTTTTACAATTCTGCACTCAAAAATAGTGGATACAAAGATACCACTATTCAATATAAAAACCCTGTTAATTGCAACCATAATAAGAAAAGAAGATCTAGAAAGATCACTGGTTCACTCCCCCTTTCAATATAATGGTTAAAACTAAATTAGGACGTATATTTCTAAACCTCATCAAGAAACATTTCCAAACTTTCCTGAAACTAACCCCCTTAGTAAAATATTTAATCCTAATACCCTTCAATTAAGCTATAGTTGTGCTGATAACCTGGAGAAAATAATTAAAAAACATAACAACATAGTCTTTAACAAGTATAGGGATTCAAAAGTCTTGACTACTCAACAGGTTACTAACTGCAATACTAAATATAATAACACAAATAACAACTTATGTAATTGTAGGAATCCTAATAATTGTCCACTACAAAATAACTGTAGGATTAGTTCTGTAGTCTATCTTAGTACTATTTCAACAATTGAAAATCCAAATATAAAAAAATTTGACATTGGTAGCACCATGAAAACATTCAAGGAACACTGGCAGGGGCATATGCAATCTTTTAATCACAGTGACTATAGGTACATGACTTCATTATCCAAGTATTTTTGGATTCTAAAAGAAAAGAACAAAACACCTAAGGTTAAATGAGTTTGATTAAAAAAGCCTGGACATGTAACTCCCTATATGCCCCATGTTACCTATGACTTAACGAAAAATTTGAAATTATTAGATTTAAAAACACGACTGATCTCTTAAATCAGAGATATGAACTAACAGTTAACTGTAAACACTGTTATAAATTTAACTTAGTGTAGGGGTTGTATACTTTAAATGATAATGATATGACACTGTAATTTTAATAGATTAGTACTTTTATTGCCTGATGGTCATCCTGATGATATGAATGTGTATTGTTTACCTACAGTGTTGTTCGTGTTGGCGTATATGTGTATATATTTATTTGTGTGTAGGTGTGTGTGTTTGTACTGCGGAATATGTAGGTTTGTATATAAGTGTATTTATATGTTGGTGTTTTTTTTCTTTTTATATATATATATATATATATATATATATATATATATATATATATATGTGTGTGTGTGTGTGTGTGTGTGTGTGTGTGTGTATATATATATAAAGTAAGAAGGTGAAGAAAGGAGAAGAAGAAGAGGTTAAAAAATGTTGAAATATTTGTGTGTATATATGTATGTATGTATGTATGTGTACATATATACATACATATATATATATATACAAATATATATATATATATATATACATTAATATATACATATATATATATATACATATATATATATATATACAAATTCATAATTATTCACACAAAAAAGCAAATGCAAAAGTTAATGATTTAATTGGCGAGAAATCCATAAATACTTAAACAATTCAAATAATATACAAAAACCTCCCGAATCCGTTATGAATGAAAAGATCCTTGTTTCTAAATTTCTGCGCATTAGTTCTTATTTTTTTTACAAGCTTTTAGTCTATTCCTACAGACATCTTCAGTATGGAATAGATGTTGTTCTTGTTTTTCTCTTAGTAATAAGAGGACAATGAAAATATATGTTATTGTTGTCCCGAAAATGCTATTGGAAATGAGTTATTGTTTTTTTTGGAGCGGCGCA